>CAUYSK010002497.1:0-73480 GCA_963575035.1 Avahi laniger | reverse complement strand
AAGGTCCTAGAGAAACTAGCAGAAATGCCAAGAACTTTTTTCAATGACATCAGATATGGGATTTAAGAAGTGGAGGAACAAAGGGCACCAATCTATTTGGAAGTGAAAACCAGAACATTTGGATCATTAACAGTGTGGTCACGATGAAATTTAAAACCATGGATTAGATAAAATTAACAATAAAAAAAGGGAAATATGACAGCACATGCCTACAAAGAAGAGGATTTTTATATATATATATATATATATATATATAACCTGGAATATATATATGTGTGTGTATATATATATACACACATACATGTATACATGAATATATATATGTATCTGTGTGTATGTGTGTGTGTGTGTGTGTGTGTATATATATATTCCAGGTTATAAGGCCTGGAAATTTTTCAGATATGAATTCACAAATAAGAAACAATTATAGCAGACATAAAAAACTGCCAGTAAATAGATGGGTGTTGAATGAGAGAGCTCTCAATGTAAAATAGAGAATACTTGAGATTTTCAAAGGCAACAAAGTCACATAATAAGATCTTTACAGTATTATTTGGAAATAATGTTTAGAAACTATTATTTTTGTTTACTTTGCTTATATTTTCTTCCTTATTAAAACTTTCTCTTTACATGCATTTGCTGTTATTTAGAGATCTAAATGTTTAGTTTTGTTTATTTCGTTTTGTTCTTACAGGCCATGTGTTTTGAAAAGATGCGGATTATAAAATATGAAGAGTTTATTTCCATAATAATCAGCCTAGATTATACCCAACCACATTCAGATGAATACCTCACAGTGACTGATACAGCATTTATTGACATTCCAGTACGTTTGTACTTGCCAAAGAGAAAGTCAGAAATCCCAAGACGAGCCGTAATTTATGTTCATGGTGGTGCTTTTTGTTTTGGAAGTTTCAGTAAGTCCGTTTTATAAGGGATAAGTAAGACTGGTTCTATGTTTTTCATATAAGAACTATTTTATATAAATATATATAGTTATGTATATCTATATATGTATACTTATATGGATATGTATAAGTATACACATAAATATTATATGTAATAGAGAGATAGGCATAGACATACTTTTGACAAATAATATGGAGATTTTGAATTCAGTTTTGGTTTTGTTCTGTGTTGGTAAACGTTTTATTCTCCTTGGCTTTCATACTGCATGCACATATAACAATTGAAAATAGGGCATAAATAAGTCAATTACTAAAACTTTTTTCCTTTGGGATCTGAATATATTCAGGAGCAGAAACATTGAAGTGAAACAGATGTTTTATGTAGCAAATCAGAAGGATGTGCTATTGATTGCTACAAGATCAAATTTGTAATTATTGACAATAATAATATTAATAGTGGTAATGCTTAGAATGAAGTTGCTAGTCTTGACTCTAAAAAGAAAACACAAAATAGAACTATGTAATAATAAACTCTTCCCATGAAGTCCAAGTTCTCTACTTGTCTCTGGTGATGATTCTAAGAGGCATATATACCAGATTCAAAACAAGAACAAGAATAAATTTACCTTTATTAAAACTTTGGGCTGGGCGTGGTGGCTCACTCCTGTAATCCTAGCACTCTGGGAGGCCGAAGCGGGTGGATCGCTCAAGGTCAGGAGTTTGAGACCAGCCTGAGCAAGAGCGAGATCCCGTCTCTACTAAAAATAGAAAGAAATTATCTGGACAACTAAAAATATATGTATAGAAAAAATTAGCCGGGCATGGTGGCGCATGCCTGTAGTCCCAACTACTCAGGAGGCTGAGGCAGGAGGATCGCTCGAGCCCAGGAGTTTGAGGTTGCTGTGAGCTAGACTGACTCCACGGCACTTTAGCCAGGGCAACAGAGCCAGACTCTATCTCAAAAAAAAAAAAAACTTTGGAAAACTCCATCATATAATGGTGCTGGTATATGGAGAGTCACTGTTCTATTAAAGTAAAGTAATAAAATTAAGCAAATGAATAGAATTGACAAAAGTTCAGCAAATAATAAATGAATCTTTCTTTTTCACCCTGTCATTCTTTAAGCCTCATTTGGTTCTAAACAGTTTTAGAAACTGTTAAAGGTATGCAATACAGTGAGCAAATATTACTTATGAGGATTAGGCAAAAAGAATATAAGCATGGGAATTTAATGAGGAACAAATACTCAGATTAATAGACAAAATGCTAAAATGGTCAGGCTGCAACTTTGGCTTTCTAGTTTTCTCACAACTAACATGGAAAAAATATAATCAGTTACAAATTTCATGGTGACTTGTTAAAAGAAAACTATTTAGGTGACTTAGAGATTGAATACTTTATTCAGTTGACTAGCCTCAGCGGTCATTTGAAGAGTACAGTGGCTCTTCAATTGAAGAAAGATTATGAGTTTTTTTTTTAAAGAATGGAAAACATTGAGTACGTGACCTTGCAATTTTAGTTAGGCAACAGTATTTAACCTCAATGAAAACTCATGTTTGGGGGTGAGCCTCGCTTGGTTTGGTTGGTACAAGCCTAAAAACCATCAGATCAGTATTGTTCTTACAAGCCATATGTTTTATCAGCTATTCAAATTTCACAGAATAGGTAGGTAGCAAGACCAGAAAAATTACAGGGCAAAAGTAAAATACCAATTGGCAAAGTCATTCTTCCGCTTCTGGAGAGAATGACTGAGGAGACTGGGTTGGCCAGAGTGTGTCATGTGGATTCAGGACCCTCTGCGCGGAAACGGTGTGGGAAATAACCGTTCCTGTGTGACATTCACAAACCACAGTTCTTTCCTCATTTGTAGCTATAACAGTTTTTATTGCTTTTTAATTATGGGGATTATCTTGACATTTATTTCTTCATTTCAGAGAACAGAGCTTTTGACTCCCTAAACAGATGGACTGCAAACAAACTTGATGCTGTTGTTGTAAGCGTGGAGTAAGAGAGTGATTTTCTTTGACAACCATAATTTTTGCCTTTCCTACGTAGATGTTTGACTTCCAAATCAAGTCAGCTATGCCTCAAATATAATTTTAAAAATTAATATATTTTACTTGTCACCATTGCAACATAGACTGCTCCTCAAAGGGGTTCAGTGTTCCATTATTTTCCTGTTATCGTAGGAATCTCTGAGTTACAGGCCAGGATGAGAATTGTTTGAAATACTGTTGTTCTAGCACATAAAACTCAGGCCTTTTAAGGCCTTACTTGTGTCCCAAGTAACATAGCTGGACAAGGAAGTAAACTAACCATTATACATTCGGGATATTGGGTTATATTTGAACAGGTAAGAAAAGTTTAATTTTAAAATAGTTTTTGTTTGGAGTGATGTAGATGGTAAAGGTTGGAACCAGTTTAGAATTTTAAGCCACTCTCAGGAAAAGTGACCTTACACTCTGGATTTTGCCAAAATGTACCAGAATGTCTTAGATGTGTTCAGTATTTTCTTACTCATATTGGTATGCAATTCCCTGGATTTCTGAAATCCAGGATGTATTCTGAAATTCATCAACCGCAGGGGGAAATTTTTTTCTTCCACTTTTTCCCTAGTCCATAGTAACAAGAATTAGTTAGAGACTTGTAATTCAATGATCCCTACAGGACTTGACATAGCTTTTTTTTTTTTTTTCCCCCCACCTAGAAAACTATAGAAGTTTAGAGAGAAAAGTGAAGATCTGATCATATAGGGAGAGTATTTGCTATCATAGTCATTATGCTTACAGTATCTTGAAGAATTTCCTATTTTTAGGGACATTTCTAATTTATAATATTAGAATATTCTTCTTTTTATCACCATAGCCTTTGAAGTAATGTAAATCTTATTATTTTAAATCTGTCTTAATATAATGGTATAAGCTTGTGCCTGGTTTATATAATCTATCTAACCCTTAGAATTTGTGTTGTTCTCTTCCCAAAAAAGTATAAATCTTCTCATTCTAAGTAAAGATACCAATATCTTTTTGATATATACCTATTATTTAGGATTTTCTAGATAGTTTATAATAAAATTCTAAGAGCCTTTTCACCCATATTAAGTATTAAGTATAGATTTTTTCAAATTTTACCATTTGGAAGTTCAAAAAGAAAAAGTCTGAGAACAGTCTACTGGAGATATTTTTCTGTTTTGCTGGTCCACATGTATTGGGGAAAAATCCGTTTACAATCATTGAAACAATGATGTGATAATTTTCCTTACAAATGAATTTACCGGAAATAGACAAGCTCCATAGCATATTTAAATTTTATTTATATTTCAAAATTTTTATCTAGAATCAACTGCTGGACATTATCCTTGATGAAGCATATACATTGCCAGCTTGCAGAATTTTGATCTAGACCTTGAAAAAAATAGGACACTTGCCTAGAATATGCTTTTAGATCTGCTGCCTTCAAAAATTTATGGTGCTTTTTAAACAAGGGTGTTTAAAAATGTTTACATCACCAATTACATTGAGAATATGATGTAAGCTATAGAGAATCTCCAATCTAAAATACAGTTGGGCTAAAAACTTTGCTTCTAATCCTGAGAGAGTTCATCCTGACTCCTCAAACACAATGCCATCCATGGACCTTAGGTAGAAGATTGAAAAAATCTTTATACTGACGGAGACAGGGTGCTCCATCTCAGAGGTGGCATACAGATCTTCGTGAAGACCCTGTCAGGCAAGACCATCACCCTCGAGGTCAAGCCCAGCGACATCATCGAGAATGTCAAGGCAAAGGTCCAAGACAAGGAGGGCATCCCCCCTGATCAGCAGAGGCTGATCTTTGCCGGGAAGCAGCTGGAAGATGGGCACACCCTGTCTGACTACAACATCCAGAAGGAGTCCACCCTGCACTTGGTCCTGCGCTTGAGGGGAGGTGTCTAAGTTTAAGCTTTCAGCAAATTTCATTGCATTTTTCTTTCAATAAAGTTGTTGCATTCTCAAAAAAAAAAAAAATCAAGAGTTAATAGAAAACTCAGGCTTGATTTTTAGAAGATTGAACAATAGGCCTGGTGTGAAATTGCATCTTTTTGGTATTTGAGAGGTGGTTGGACAGATACAAGCATAAATGTTTTATTATTCTGTCTTAAAGCTATAGACTTGCTCCTCAACACAAGTTTCCTGTTCCGTTTGAAGATGTCCTTACTGCAGCCAAGTTTTTTCTTCAGGATAAAATTCTTACAAAATATGGAGTGGATCCCACCAGAATCTGTATTTCAGGAGACAGTTCTGGGAGTGCTTTCGCAGCAGCAGTGACTCAACAGGTACATTATGTATAGTCTTTATGGTGGGAAGAAGAGGTTGAGGCTTATTTTTCCCCATAAATATTCAGTTCTTCCAGCACCATTTGTTGAGAAAACTATTCTTTCACATTGAATTCCAGTGGCACTTAAACAATCATTTGACCTTAATGTTAGTATTTCTTTATTCTTCTGTTCCATGGATGTATATAACTATACTTGTGCCAATACCACACTGACTTTGACTTTATTCTTCCTTTTAACAAATTGTTTCTAGTATTCCATATGTTTACCATTAAAATATTAGAATATCTTGTCAATTTTTTAAAAGAATGGTTAATTGGATTTTGATTAGAATTGCATTGAATCTACAGATTTGGGGAGGATTGACATCTTAATAATATTGAGACTTCCTATTAGTATATGTGGCATATCTCATATTTTATTAGGTTCTCTCAACAATATGTCCCCATTTTCAGAGTAGAAATCATGCACATCTTTTCTCAAATTTATTCCTGAATTATTTTTTAAAAATTTCACATAAAATATTATTTTTCAAATGTTTATTGATAATATGTAGAAATGCAATTGATTTTTATATTGGCCTTTTACCATTATATCCTCAATAAATTCACTTAACAATTTTAGTGTTTTTTTTTTTTAAGTTTCCCATGATTTTTCTAAACAAGCATGTCTTCAACAACTAGAAACAGTTTTAATTCTTCCTTTCTAATTCTATGCCTTTTTTCCCCTTTTCTTTATTAGTGCACTGGCTAGGGCCTCCAGTACAATATTTAATATCACTGTCTGGCTTTGGATCTGAGGAGAAAACTATTCAGTATTCATCAAAAAATCTGATGTTAATTGGAGGCTTTTCATAGTTAGCTTTTGTCCGATTGAGGAAGCAATTTCTATTCCTAGTTTGCTGATAGTTTTCATGTATTTGCCAAATGTATCTTGATGTATCTATTCAGATGATCATGTGATTTTTCTCCCTTATTCTTTTAATGTGGTAAATTATGCCAATGGACTTTCAAATATTAAATTATTCTTACATTCTAGACATGAGCCTCACTTGGTGATGACGAATTAAAATTTTTATATATTGTTGGTTTTCATTTGTTAGTTTATTAAAAATCATGTATTTTTGAGAGATCGATCTGTTTTTTAAAACTCTGTCAAGTTTTGATAGAAGGGTTATACTAGCCTCATTAAATAACTTGAGAAACTTTCAAACTCCTCCATTTTCTTTTTTTCTCTTTTTAAAATTTTTATTGAGGTATAATTGAGAAATAAAAAATTATATTACTGTATATTTAATATGTACAACATGATGGTTGGAATACATATACATTGTGAAATGATTATCACAAACAAGCTACTTAACATATCCCTCACCTCACATAGATGCCATTATATTGTGTATGGTGAGAAAATTTAAGATCTACACTCTTGGCAAATTTCAAGTATACAAAACAGTATGATTAACTATAGTCACCATGCTGTACATTAGATCTCCAGAACTTATTCATCCTGCATAGCTGAAACTTTGTATCCTTTGACCAATATCTCCCCATTTTCCTAACCCACCCCCATCACCTTGCAACTACACCCCTATCCGCTGATAACCACCATTCTACTCTCTGCTTCTACAAGTTTGACTTTCTCGGATTCCACAAATAAGTGAGATTATGCAGTATTTGTCCTTTTGTGCCTGACTTATTTCACTTAACATAATGACCTCCAGATTCATCAAATGTTGTCATACAAATGACAGAATTTCCTTCTTTTTAAAGGCTCCATAATATCCCATTATGTGTGTGGCTTGTATGCATATACACACCACATTTTCTTTATCCATTTGTCCATTGACAGACACTTAGGTTGATTCCATATCTTGGCAATTGTGAATAATGCTGCAATGAACATGCATGTGCAGTTATCTCTTCACATTACTGATTTTGTTGTCTTTGGATATCTACCTAGAAATGGGATTATTGGATCATATGGTAGTTCGGTTTTTTTAAATCTTTGAGGAAACTCAGAAAGTACCGTTTTCTATAATGGCTTTATCAATTTACATTCCCACCAGCAGTGCATACAGGTCCCTTTTTCTTACAACATTCTTACCAACATTTGTTATCATTTGTCTTTTTTGATATTCGAACAGATCTGTGATATCTCTGTTGAGCACTTTTTCATGTACCATTGACCATTTATATGTCTTCTTTTGAGAAATGTCAACTGAGGTCCATTGCCCATTTTTTAATTGAGTTATTTATTTTCTTGCTATTGAGTTCTTTATACATTTTGGATATTAACCGCTTATAACATGCATGATTGGTAAATATTTTCTCCCATTTTCTCTTCACTATGTTTGTTGATTGTTTCCTTTTCTGTGTAGCAGCTTTTCAGTTTGATGCAATCCCCTTTGTCTGTTTTTATTGTCTGTACTTTTGGGGTCATACACAAAAATGTCATTGCCAAGACCAATATCGAGACATTTTCCCTAAGTTTTCCTTCAGTAATTTTACAGTTTTCCTTAAGTTTTAAACCTTTGATCCATCATTTTGAGTTGATTTGTGTATGTGGAATAAGATGAACGTCCAATTTCATTCTTTTGCATGCGGATATGCAGTTTTCCCAAAACCGTTTATTGAAGAGATTATCTTTTCTCCTTGTGTCTTGGCACCTTTTTCAAAGTTCAATTGACCACTGTTACGGTTTGCTTTGTCTCTGATAGAACTCATATTGAAATTTGATCTTCAATGTGACAATGTTGAGGGGTGGGACCTAGTAAGAGGTGTTTGAGCCATGAGGATGGATCCTTCATGGATACATTAATATCTTCTGGAAGGAAGAAGTGAGTGAAAATATTGTTTCACTCAAGGGGATGGACTAGTTCCTGAGATAGTGGTTTGTTATAAAGAGTCTGACTTCCTTGGTTTCTCTCTTACCTCCTTTCTCATAAAATGATCTCTTTGCACACACAGCCTCCCTTTCCACTTTCCTCCATGAGTTGATGTAGCCAGAGACCTTTACTGGATGTACATGCCCAATCTTGAACTTTCCAACCACCAGAACAGTGAACTAAATAGTCTTTTCTTTATAAATTACCCTGTCTCAGGTATTCTGTTATAGCAGAACCAAATGAACCAAGACAACCATTTATTTTTTGACTCTCTATTCTATGTCTTTGGTCTATATGTCTGTTATTAAACCAGTATCATACTATTTTAATTATTATAGCTTTGTGGTATATTTTGAAAGTGTCTACTGTGATGCTTTCAGCTTTGTTCTTTTTACTCAAGATGGTGGTGGCTATTCCAAATCTTTTGTGGTTCATATAAATTTTAGGATTGTTTTCTCTATTTCTATAAAAAATATCATTGATTGGAATTTTGATAGGGATTTCATTGACTACCCAAAGGGATCACTTTGGGTAGTATGGACATTTTAACAATATTGATTCTTCAAATCCATGAACAAGGGTTATCTTTCCATGTATTTATATCTTCTTCAATTTCTGTCATTAATATTTTATAGTTTTGTGTGTACAGATCTTTCACCTCCTTAGTTAAATTTATTCCTAAGTATTTTACTTATTTATTTATTTTTGATGCTGTTGAAGTGAGATTGTTTTCTTAATTTCTTTTTCAGATAGTTTGTTGTTAGTGTATAGAATTGCAAATAATTTTTGTTTGTTGATTTTGGATACTGCAACTTTACTGAATTTTTTACTTGTTCTAACAGATTTTTGGTGGAGTTCTTAGGGTTTTCTATACATTAATATAAAATCATGTAACCTGCAAATACAAACTATTTTACTTCTTCCTTTCTGATTTGGATACATTTTATTTCTGTTTCTTGCCTAATTGTTCTGATTAGGTCTTCCAGTGCTTTACTGAATAGATGTGATGAGAATGGGCATCCTGGTCTTGTTCCTGATCTTGGAGGAAAAGCTTTCAGCTTTTCACCATTGAGTATGTTGTTGGCTATGAGCTTGTCTATATGGCCTTTATTATGTTGAGATGCATTTCTTTGTACCTAATGTGTTGCATTTATTATGAAAAGATACTAAATTTTGTCAAGTGCTTTTTCTGCATCTTTGAGATGATTATGTGATTTTTATCCTTCATTCTAATAATATAGTGTATCACATTTATTGATTTGCATATATCGAAGCATCCTTGCATCCCAGGGATAAATCCCACTTGGTCATGGTGTGTGATCCTTTTAATATGCTGTTGAATTTGGTTTGCTAGTATTTTGTTTAGAATTTTTGAATCTATGCTCATAAGGGACAGTTTCCCAGGCTATCCTTGCCTTCCATGATCTTGACATTTTGAACAGTGTTTTTTTGTTTTTGGTGCTATTTACTCATTATGTCAACTTTCTCTACTTACACATTTAGGTTCATAAGTTTATCTATGAATCTGTGTTCATAACTTTCTCCACCTGTGCATTTATGTTTATAAGGGATAATTTGCCAACCTTTCTTTGTTATTCATGACCTTGACATTTTTAAAGAGTGCTGTGTTTTTTTCTGATTTTTACTAGTTATGTCAACTTGCTTTACCTTTCTATTGAAAAAAGCATGATGAGACTAGTCTTCTTTGGACTTTTGAGAAATACTTCTATGTGCTTTTAAAAATATGACTTTGGATGTGCTGTGTTTTTTCTGATTTTTACTAGTTATGTCAACTTGCTTTACCTTTCTATAGAAAAAAAGCATGATGAAACTAGTCTTCTTTGGACTTTTGAGGAATACTTCTATGTGCTTTTAAAAATATGACTTTAGATGTAAAAACTTGAAGCAAAATATTATGCCAGGTATCTCTCCATTTATTTACTTTTTTAAATTTTTTTCTTCTTAAGTATTAAAATAAAACATTTAGGGTTCGAGTACTTAGAGGAAGTTTATATACATATTTATGCATGTTGACACATATGTATATATACATATACACATATATGCATTCAAATATATGTATATATACATATGTATGAGTACATATACACACATATGCCTATATGTATATATTAATCTGCAACATCACACACACACACACACACACACACATACACACACACAAAGCCCTATTGTGGAGCCAAAATGGCAGTGATAGCAAAGCCTCACCCTTGGTTCTACACTCTGAGCCTCCTTTCAACCCAACTGTTCCGCTTTAATCCCCTCCATGTTCAGAGTTCTAAGTAAATTTTTTTAGGGGAAAAATAAAGCAGAATCTCATTGCCAAAGAGAACAATTGCTAACCATTAGACTTAATGATTTCTGACAACTGTTCCAACCTGAACTAATTTGCCATTAATTTGAAATTATATGTCACTTATTGGAAAGATTTTGCCGGAGTCAGGTGGAGAGTGAGATGAAGAGTGAAAATTAGAGAATGCCCTGTTTAGAGATTATTACAATAATTCCTATGCAAAGTTGTATAGAAGTCCTATCTTAAATTTTATCTGAAATCAGTTTCGTGCATATAGAGATTCTGAAAGCTGTCCAACAATTACCCAATAATGATCAAGCAACACCTGCCACACCTCACCTGTAATTTCTGCTTGCATATTTGTAATGTTTACTTGGTTATCAATGAGGAAAGCATAATTGAAATAATGACTGGATGTAGCCATAGAGACTTATGAAGATGTGAAAAACCTATCTTTTAGCTTTCCTGCAGCATAATACTAAATATTAACACAGGCACCGAAAAAAAAAAAAAGTGGTTCTCAGTAAAACCTATAGGACAGTGCAAATTATTCTCTATTCCTTCAATTAATTAATTATATAAGAATATAGTATCTATTTAAACTTTCTGACCTATCTGTTCACAGATTGTTATAGCTGAAAATACTGCATCATAACTCAGTATGCTTAGTTAGCATTTAAAAAGGTGATCTTCTTTATCCTTTTTATTTATTTTTATGAATGCACTTTAAGTTATTTGTTCTTCATGGGCTGCTTAACTTTCTACATGAGTTAAGTTTTCATCAAGAAGTTTTATTTCCTGCTCTGGATTTATTCTGGGTCATCAGAAGTAATATTTATTTCATAATTATTATAAAGCTTATTTTTCCAGTATCTTATGATCCTGTGATTGATATTATGTTATAGATTATAGCAAAAAACTCTATGTCAATAAGAATTCACCACTGAGAAACAATACTTTTTTGTACCCTGAAGAGACTTCAAGAGGAAATGAGATTTGTTTTTCTTTTATGTATACCAAAAAATAACTAATTTGTTTTAATTCACATTATAAAATATTTTCTCATGAATTAGGAGAAAAAATATTTTATATTTTTTTCCCTGGACTTTGTCTATTTTTCAATTATATTCCCATTATAGAAAAATAATGACTATCTTTCACTTATGATTATGAGATTTTCTCGCAGCATTACTATGTATCCTAAAATCACTAATGTGGCTTGGTGGTCATAATGATCTGGATGATCACTATAGTCAAGGAAACTTTTGTGAACATAGTGACTTAATCTTTAGAGGAACAAATATTTTCCAAATTTAATTATAGCATTTAAATCCAGTTTCACAGCTATATTTTATTTTAAAGTAATCTATGTAATACTCATATTCATTTAGAATCATAGATACCTTCTTAATTTCAGAAAATAATATGATTTAACTCAATACTTTGAAGTAATTATTAAGTCTTTCTCTTTTAGATTTAAAAATATATCTATTTCAATATAGGTGATTTATAAAAGATGTTATATATCTCTACTTATTCAGGTTAATAGTTTTGGCCTTTCTAAATATACCATTCCTATTAATTTTTATCTTTACCGTAAGGTTGTAATAGAGTCTTCTGATCTCATTTACAACAATATTTCTATGACATCTCAATGCCATATTTCTATGGCTGTATATGGTCTTACATATCAGATACTTCTTAAAAAATGTAAAAAATTATTTTTTCAAAACAATTTAATAGCAAATATTAATCAGAAATGATAATTAATGGTGATGCTTTTTTTTTGTAATAAAAGCATCTAGCACCCTTAGATATGAGATGATTTTCATTAGTACGTATGCTAGTTTCTGTCATTTTTGTTTGTTTGTCTCTGTGTAATCACAGCATCTCACTGTTATACAGGCCATCTGAAATTCCATTAAAAACAGAAATACCTGTCTTCTGTTACTTTGAATCTTGCATCACCATTGCTCTAAAAGCTTCTATCCACATGTGCTAACTGAATAAGATGAATTGCAGAAGATTCTGTGAGGACCCACAGTGGGATCTGTCATCATTTGTGAGCTCTTGGACTGAGTAACCCTCTCCTAAGACTGAGACAGATTTCTCAACTCTTCTACTGTGGGTCAGTTACCAATAGTTCTTTCTCTCTTATTTCTGTCAAGTGGAATACATGTCTAGGGAAAGTAACTCGTTTTGGGATGTACTTCCTCATCCCAGGAAAAGAAATATCTCAATATGATTGCTAGATTAAATAAAATACTGGCTAACTTTCTCAGGTCTGTAAAACTAAAATACCCTTATCAACAGTGCAAGCCTGAAATTTACAGGACTATTACTCTTTGACATTTTAAAGTTGTTCATCTGATGCACTATGACAAAGTCCCTTTATTTGGTAGTGACAGATGGAGGTCAATTTGGCAGTTAAGAAAGTTATTTTGCTCCAACATGACATCAGAAATTCAGCCATCATAATTTTGTCTTTCTCAGGTTTGGAATAATTATTTTTCTTCTCACCGTTGGTGACAAAATTCACAATAATGTAATTAATTTGTCACTAACTTATATCCTTATCTTTTAACATGAGCTCATAACAGATGATAGAACTATACTTGTATCAATGCTACAGAATTTTGGATTCCAAGTGGTCCACAATTATGTGGATGGTAATTTTAATGAAGCACTATTTTTCTTAAGTAGCTGTATTATTTTACATGGGAGTTTAAGGGTAAGAGATGTTTATATTAGCTAGATAAAGAATAATATGTAAAGAATCTCCCTTTCTCTCTCTCTTCCTGATGCCTCTCTCTCCTCTAAAAGACCTCTAACTTAAAATTAGTTTTTATTCACAAGCTTATTTTTTAAGTCTATTATCTATAGAGTGAAACATATTTTCTTAAAAAAATAATGGCCAAATGGCTCCCAGGTATATACCTTCTTTAAATTCTGTATTACTTCCAAAACCAATATAACAACCAACCAACCATCAGACACAATTTCTCTTCATATGTTTATGTGTTTATTGTCTTCTCCTTTGTTTTTTTTAATTATCAAAAATTATCCCTCCACCTCTGCGGGGTTATTTTCCTCTCATCTGCCACCTCTTTAGGGATCTTTCTCTAAAAGTTGTAACCTTTTTGTTCACTATCTTCCAAAATCTCTAACTTTATTTGCTCTTTCACTTTAGTATGTAACCATATTTAGGCTTTCTCATCGTAAAAGAAAAAACAGAAAAGAAAGACAAAGCTAATAAGCCTTTCTTAACCCTTTATCCAATGTTCTGTCCTATCACTCATCTTTATTTATATATCCAGCTTCAATTAATATCAAATTATACTCCCTTTCCCCACACGCTCATAATTTGTATCTTCCTCAATCATCACTTTGTGTTTTACTCTGGCCATTCCTTTTAACTTGCTGAGGCTAAGTTTGTCAATGATCTCTTTTTTCCCTACATCCAAGGACATATTTTGTTATTCACATTTTTTTTTTTTTGAGACAGAGTCTCACTCTTTTTTTTGCCTGGGCTAGAGTGCCGTGGCGTCAGCCTGGCTCACAGCAACCTCAAACTCCTGGGCTCAAGTAATCCTCCTGCCTCAGCCTCCCATGTTATTCACATTTTTAAATAACTTCTTTTCATCATTTAAAACTCTTGTCAACCTTTATCTTAGAAAACTCTTCCTTTCTATGGCATCTATAATAGCACCCTCTCTTTGTTCTCCTCTTACCTCTCTTCCATTGAATTTTATGCGAAGTGAACTTCTCTGTACTTCTTTAAATGTGGTATTTCCCAGGCTACAACCCTTGGTCATTCTGTCTTTTATCTCACTCTCTGCCTGATTTATCTGATGAAGACTCTCAAATCTATACCTCTTGCTGAAACCATCACTCTCCTGAGCTTAAAACCCATATATCCAAATAGATTTCTATACCTAGATGCTCCATAAGCTTGATTAAGGTGGTGGCACTGAGAATGGAGAAAAGTGGACGAATTAGTGAAATATAAATAAGAGTTGACAGGCCTGGGAGCTATTGGGTTTGGGGGATTATTAATAAAGAGGAGTCAAGTAGCATTGATGGGAGGATGGGTTTGAGGGTGCTGTGATATAAACAAGAAGAAATTAAATGTCTCAAGATGTCCCTCCCAGAAAAAATGCTCATTGAATATTAACCATCATGACATCTCTAGAAAGTGGATGGGTTCTGTTCCAAAGTGAGCTTCTGGGAGCTAGGTCTGTGTTTGAAACATCTGGTCAAAACATCTATTCAACAGAAATAAGTGAAATGAAAATAGAGAATTTGATAACAGATCAGATTGAGTAAGCAACTGAAATAATGAAAAGAAACAATATATGACAATGCTCCGCTATTGCAGAGTAATACTTACATGAAGTTGGTGACAGGGTATGTTTTTCAGAAGGCTTATGAGTTTAGAGCCGTGGTTTATACATAGGTTATTAAGATGCCTACCCAGACACCATCTCTGCATCCTCAAATTAAATGGAGTAAAGCCAAAGTTTTCCATGGTTTGCTTGCTGGATGATCAACAAACATTTTCTGAAGCATTTCAAGGACAGACTGTTGAGTTTATTTTACATTTGTTTCAATGATAACAATACACATAGTCAACATTTACTGAGTGCTTGCCATATGCTCAGAACTATACTTTAAATGCTTATGTAATCCCCATAAAAACCATATGTCATATTTACTAATATTATATTAATTTTAGAGATCAGGAAACAGGTTTTATGAGGTTAAGTGACTTGCCTAAAGTATGGCATTAATGTGTCGTAAATCCAGGGCTCAAAACCAGATATGAAAATGTTAATCACTGAGCAACACTGATTTCAGGTCTTCTTCCTATTTGACTGGGTATTGCTCCTGAATGTGATATCACCATGAGTCTAGCACTTTTGAGTGTATTACTGTCTTGCTCTTAGGACATAAAGTGGGAGATGAGATTTTTGAGGGAGGAATAAGAAGCAGGGAAGACAGGGTAAATTTTCAAGGAGGAAAGCAGGTTGATCATCTTGGACTCTTTGAAAGGCTCTATCTATTAATAGCTTATGTTGGAGTTTTTCAGCTCAAGCATGGTTGAAACATTTGCACTAGGAGGGCAAAAATCCTCCCATATTGGAATTTCTTCATGGTGATTCATAATTTATACAGATATTTATTGACTGTATGTTATTAGAACTGGGTATGGGGTGGGGTAGGGATCATTGACGGAAAAGAAAATTAGTGGGGGTAGCAATCACTGTTGCTATTGAAGCTTATGTGGTCTGAATTAAAAATAACAAGTAAGCTAAGTTTGGCAAACCAAACTTAATCACTAGCAAAGTAAAAACTTCTCTAATAACAAATTAATATTTTGCATGCATCCATCCTTCCTTGGATGACAGGCCATGGATAAGTTGGTGTGGACACGCAGGACTTCGAATAACACACACTAAAACTAGGGAGCTAGATGGTAGTGTTCCTTGTGAACCAGTGACTAGGTTAAGAAGGGCTGTGGATGATGAGGCGCAATGTGCAGGGTTTGTAATATGGCCACTTGGCAGGGGGAACTTACCATTCTAAGACAGTTCCATGCTTTTTGAATGGTCACAGGATACTTGGGGAGTGGGAGAGCATTCAGCAATGCCTCAGATTGTCTGGAGTGGGCTTTATGCCAAGCACAGGTGTCCATGGCAGATTACTGCCTTTAATGGGCTTCAAAGTTAGATCATGGAATAACACAGGGCATAAAGTCATGGAGAATCCCTTCTCTGACAGATCTTTTGAAATAACACAGTCAGACAAAAGTAAAGAAAAAAGAATAAAGAGGAACGAGCAAAGGCTATGTGACATACGGGATAAAATAAAGTGATAAAATATTCAAATTGTCAGAGCCCAGAAGGTGAAGAGAAAGTGAAAGAGTTAGAATATCTATTTTAAGAAATAATAAGTAAAAATTTCACAAGTCTAGCAAGAGATTTAGACATCCCGATATAGGAAGCTGAGATATCCCCAAATAAATATAATGTAAAAAGGACATTATACACAACATTATACAACACATTATAATGAAAATCTCTAAAAAAAAAAATCTCTAAAGTCAAAGACAGAGAGGGAATGCTAAAAACAAGAGAAAGCATCAAATGATCTATAAAGGAACCCTCATTAGACGACCAATGGATTTCTCAGCATGCACCTTACAGACCAGGAGAAAATGGGATGATATTCAAAGTGTTGAAAGAAAAAAACTGTCAGCCAAGAGCAAAATTCCCAGAAAAGTTACCCACCATAAATGAAGGAGAAATAAAGCCTTTCCCAGACAAGCAAAAGCTGAGGGAATTCTTCACCACTAGAACAGCCCTAAAAATGCTCAAAGAGTCCTACACTCAGAAGTGAAAGAATGATATCTACTATCATGAAAATACACAAAAACATAAAACCCACTAGTAGTAGAAATGCATAAGCAAGAGATAAAAAAATTCAAACATTACCACTATAGAAAAACCACCAAACCACAATGGTAAAAATAGCAAAGAAAGGGACAAAAGATACAGAAAACAACCAGAAAACAAATGATAAAATGACAGGAATAAGACCCTACATAACAATAATAATCTTGAATGTAAATGAATTAAACTTCCACTTCAAAGACATAGACTGGCTGAATGGATGAAGAAAACATGATTCATCTATATGTTGCCTACAAGAAACTCATTTTACCTGTCTTCACCCAGCATATAGACTGAAAGTAGAGGGATGGAAAAAGATATCCCATGCAAACAGAAACAAAAAGTTATCAGCAGTGGCTATACTTAGATAAAATAGACTTTAAGCCCCAAATAGTAAAAGGTGACAAAGAAAGTCATCACGTGATGATTAAAGGGGATCATTTCAGAAAGAGTATGTAAAAATTCTATAAAAATACACTAAACAGCATAGCACCCAGACAAGTAAAGCAGATATTATGAGCTCTAAAGAGACTGTAATACAGTAATAGTTGGAGACTTTAACATCCCACTCTCAGCATTAAACAGATCACTTAGACAGAAAATTAACAAAAAAATTTGGATTTAAACTGCATATTAGACCAAATGGACCTAATAGTTGTTTACAGAACATTTCATCCAACAGCTATAGAATACACATTCTTCTGATCAGCACATGGAACATTCACCAGGATAACCCATGTGTTAGGTTACAAACAAATTACAACAAATTTTAGAAAATTAAAATCATAGCAAATATCTTCTCAAATCACAGTGTAATAAAACTAGAAATCAATAACAATAGAAACTGTGGAAACTGTACAAATACATGGAAATTAAAAAACATACTTCTGAATAACCACTGGGTCAAGGAAGAAATTAAGGAGGAAAGAAAAAAAATCTTGAAACAAACAAAAGATTGAAATACAACACACCAACACCTATGGGATACAGCAAAAGCAATGCTAAGAGGGAGGGTTATAGGAATAAACACCTACATCAAAAAATAGACAGGTTTCAAATAAACAATCTAACAATGCACCTTAAGGGACTAGAAAAGCAAGAACAAACCAAATTCAAAATTAGTAGATGAAAAGAAATATAAAGATCAGAGCAGAACTTAACAAAATAGAGACAAAAAATACAAAGGATCAATGAAATGAAAAGTTGGTTTTTGGAAAAGATAAGCAAAATCAATAAACCATTTGCTAGATTAACTAAGAAAAAAAAGAGAAAACCCAAATAAAAAAAATCAGAAGTGAAAAAGGGAATAATATTTCTGAAATAAAATGAAACAAAATAAAATAAAATAAAATAAAAGAATGAAAACTGTTGCATACTGTCGATGGGAAAGTAAATTAGTACAGCACTATGGAAAACAGAATGGAGCTGTCTCAGAAAACTAGAAATAGAACCACTGCACAATGTACCAATCTCACTACTGGATATTTTTGCAAAGGGAAATAAATCAGTATAACAAAGGGATACCTGTACCTACAGGTTTATTGCAGCACTATTCACAGTATCAAAGATAGGGAGTCAACCTAAGTGTCCAACCATGGATGAAAAGATAAAGAAAATGTGGTATATATATACAATAAAATATAATCAGCCATGATAAAGAATGAAATCATGTCATTTGCAGCAACATGAATAGAACTAGAGGTCATAATGTTAAGTGAAATAAGCCAGACACAAAAAGACAAATATCACATGTTCTCACTCATACATGGGAGCTAAAAATGTTGAACTCATGGAGGCAGATAATAGAATGATAGATACTAGAGGCAGGGAAGGGTGAGTGGGGGAGGGGAACAAGAGAAGTTGGTTAATGTGTGCAAATATACAGTTAGATAGAAGATATAAGTTTTAAGGTTCTATAGCAGAGCAAGGTGACTATAATTAGTACAATGTATTGTATATTTCAAAGTAGCTACAAGAGAGAACTTAAAATAGTTCCAACATACAGAAATGATAAATACTCAAGGTGATAGATACCCAAAATACCCTGATTTGATCATTACACATTATATGCATGTAATAAATACTCACATGCACCCCATAAATATGTAAAATATTATATATCAATTTTTTAAAAATTATAAATCAGATAATATTCATTTATCTGATATTTTTCATCATTTTCATACTATATTAAATATTTTACTATCTTAGGCCCAGTAAGGGAAGCAAATGATAACTTAGATATCATGTCAATGTTTGTAGAATTCAAAATGAAATAGAAAGATCCATTATGAATATTTTATATGATAAGAAGAAAGTGATAATTAGGATGAAAGACGTAAAAGAGATTTGTGTATGTGGCCTTTGTTTTTTTCCTAGATTGGTGAGATTGAGAGTGGGATGACTGAGTGGAGGATATTGATGATGATAATCTTCTTTGGTTAGTGTATTATCTACCTAAGAGTACTGGGGAGAGATTTGGGATCTAGGATTGTTTCTGTCAGAGAACTTTGTTTCATTTCATTTTCATTCTACAGTTGTTAAATCTCTAGCATCTTGGGAGTGCATTGTGGAGGTGGTAGGATGCCATTTCCCTTTCTGAAATGCCTCTTGGGTTTCAATTTAGTTCCTCCTTTGAGCCCAGCCAGCCACTGTGGTGAGAGATTGACTTAGAGATACATACTCTGGTACTGAGTTTTTTACTTGGTGCAGCATCAGGTATTTCCATTTGTCCAGATGCCATTGTTTCAGATGCCAGACTCTTGCTGAGACAATTATTCCTGGCAGATTAATTCAAGGTTCTCTCCTACAGTCTACAGGGTCACCAACTTCAAAATGCCCTTTCTCTTTGGAAAGGAAAAGAAACTTCTTATCAAATACTTCACAATTTTCCCTTGCACATTGAACTTTGTGAACATCAATAAGTTTTTTCATAATTTTCTACCCTTTGTTTCCTAAACACTGCACCATTCTCTCATAAGATGCTTTTTTTTTTCAACTAGCTTATTTTTTTCAATTTGGTCCATGTACTTTTGTACTTGGATTATGTTTCTTAAAAATTATGGCATGATGTTGAGAATATTTGCCTAGCAGCCAAAAAAATTATTTTAAAATTGTTCTAAATTTTTAAAAATACAAAAAATTTTAAATATCTTCTAAAATTTTTAAATAAATTGATATTATTTCATAGATATATTTATTCCATTTACCTTTGTTACTTTAGTCAAGATAAATTTTTACAAACATATATTCTGTCAATTTCCCCCAGAAATATCATATTTAGGATTGGGTTATTTCCGTTTGTCACGGCCTGGATTGCAGAACGGGGAATGGACACAGAAAGAAACACACAGACACACACACAAGACGTACAAGACCGAAGTAGTGAATTCTACCAGTTGTTTTATTATATACTTTTTCTATGTCTGGAAGTTACTTCCTGGTACATGACTACCTTGGGCGCCTTGAGGAAAACACATTTTTATTCCTTTCAGACGATTGCTCAAGGGAAGCAGACATTTGCATCTCAGCTTCTTTATCTCCTTCTTTATCTCATTACCATATGCAGGACAATGAGATGCCTTGGCTCGTTTGCAAGACCTCAGGCGCTTGGTTATCTGTCATAAAACTATCTGTCATGAGGAATAGTTCTGTTTGTTCAACAGGCCGTGTCCGGACCTATTGTCCTCTGGCCCCAAGGAGAGCACACTCAGTTTCGCTGACTCTGGGCTTAAGCCAATTTTTGCCCAGGGATGGTCCCTACACCATTGGTAACTTTTGGCAAAAAAAATCATTATATGTATCTTTCTCCTCTTGTGACTTTCTGTCTCTATTTATCTCTCCCTTCCCCTCTCTCATTCTTTCTCTTTGTTTCCTAACACACACAACCAATATTTTAAAAACTTTAATGTTGAAATGGGCTTGACATTTTTGAGCTATTGATAGATATTACAAATATTTTAAAAATAGTTATGATATATTACATCAATGTATGTAGACTTGTTTATCTCATGATTACTTAGGTGATTAAAAATAAATTTCATTCCTATGGTATTTTGGAAATTTTTGCCTGACAGAATATCATCATGTTTTTTTCAGATACAGAATGATCCTGAAATAAAACATAAATTCAAGACACAAGCTTTAATTTATCCAGTCTTACAGCTAATTGATTCCTCTCTACCATCTTACCGAGAAAATGAGCATGGTATAGTTCTGACAAGGGATATAGCCATAAAACTTGCGAGTTCATATTTATTCGAAGATGAAGCATTTCCCCAGGCCATAAAAAGAAACCGATACATGCCTCTGGAGTCAAAACATCTGTTTAAGTTTGTTAACTGGAGTGTTCTTCTTCCTGAGAAATATAGAAAGGACCATGTTTATACTGAACCAATTCTTGGAAGACCTGGTTATTCATTGCCAGCACTTACGGATGACAGAGCATCACCCTTGTTAGCCAATGATTCGCAGTTACGGAATTTGCCACTCACCTATATTCTTACCTGTGAATATGATGTCTTAAGAGATGATGGACTTATGTTTGTTTCGAGACTTCGAAATGTTGGAGTTCAAGTTACTCATGACCATATTGAGAATGGAATTCATGGAGCTTTAGCATACATGATGCCACCACTTTATTTACGTCTAGGTTTTAGGATAAGAGATATGTATATTAGTTGGCTGGATAAGAATTTATAAATATGTAATGTATATGTATGGCCCCTTACTTAGTGAATTGTAATTTGTGATATTTTATAATTGTTGTGCAAAGAACAATGTCATTTGTGCTGTTTAAATCTAGATTTGAATCAGTTGTAAGAGTTACGGTGTGTCCTCGAACTCTTAGAGGAAGAATTTAATTGTCAAGGACATATTTGCTACAAATATGTAATAAATCCTTTTGAGAGAATTCACTCAGGAATTCAGAAGAAGCAGAAACTTGCTTATAAAAATAATTTTTGGTTGTGTCTCTTTTCTCCTAATTTAAAATAAATAAATGACACACAAAAAATTTTTGACCTGCAGACCCTGCTTATGTAAAATGTGGTAATTCTGTCTATTTTCTCCTTACTTATAATTTATTATAATTATGTCGATCCTAATAGGGACCAACATGTATTAAAGTTGAGAAATAAGAATGATTATTGGCAAGTTAGGGAATATAGTTCTCAGATAGGTACAGAAATTGTAGTAGTGAGTGGAAAAAGGAAAAAACAAGGAACAAAATTGCTGCTAAAAATGTATGGTAATCATTGACCCAGATAACCTCTAGGGGGCCCTGTTTTATTTTCCTGTGGCTGTTGTAACAAATTACCACATACTCGTTGCTTAAAACAACACAAATTTATTTTCTTACAGTTCTGGGGGCCTAAAGTCCAAAATTAGTATAACTGGGCCAAAACCAAAGCATTGGCAAGAGCCACATTCCCTCTGACCCTCAGGAAGAAGTTCTTTGCCTCTTAAATCTTCTGGTGGCTGCTGATATTCTTTGACTATAGCCAGATGACTTTACTCCTGAAAGCCAGCATCTTCAAATGTCTCTGCTTCATCTTCCCGTGGCCTTCTTCTTTGCCTGTGTCAAATCTCTATCTACCTCACTCTTAGAAAGATACATGTGTTTTCATTTAGGAGTGTCCACCTGGGAGATTATTCCGGATACTCGCCCATCTCAAAATCCTTAATTAACTACATTTGCAAATACCCTCCCCCTTTCATATATAAAGTAACATTCAGGGATTAGGATGTAGGTATCTTTTAGGAGATCATTTTTATTTTATTTTATTTTATGATTTATTTATTTACTTGTTTATTTATTTTTCTGAGACAGAGTCTAGCTCTGTCACCTGGGCTCAAGTGCAGTGGTGTCAGCCTAGCTCACAGCAAATCTCAAACTCCTGGGCTCAAGTGATCCTCCTGTCTCAGCCTCCCTAGTAGCTGAGACTACAGGTGTGCACCACCACTCCTGGCTAATTTTTTCTATTTTTAATAGAGATGGGTCTCACTCTTGCTCAGGTTGGTCTCAAACTCCTGACCTCAAGTGATCTTCCTGCCTCAGCCTCTCAAACTGCTGGGATTACAGGCCTGGGGCACTGTCCCTGGCCAGGAGACCATTTTAAAAAACATTTTTAGTGAAATTTTATTTATTTTTAGAAGGCAGCAAGTCATACTATAATTCAAGACTATAATCTAACTATGCATTTGATAAATGAAGCATATATGAGTATAGAGTAGAAAAGCTTTTCCAAAAACCTCAAATATTTCATCTCAAATTACCCAAATATTAAATCACTTCTGCAGTCCTCTTTTAAGTGGAATCCTTAACAAAAAACCTGAAGATTTATTTCTGTGAAAACAATAATCAGTTGAATCAAGTTAAGAAGTTGAAAATGCGGTAAGAAATGTATGTGTGTGTGTGTGTGTGTGTGTGTGTGTGTATGTATGTGTGAAAATCTACAAACCAGTTGACCCAAGAGCAACTCAGATCTAACTTGTTTAGTTGATAACAGACATTATTATTAAATATTCATTTTTCAGAAGGCAATTAAAAATTACAACTTTGACAGATTATAAACCAAATAAAATTTTTTATAAACATAGACATTGACTATGTTTAAAGAGCCATTTTCTTCAGTTCGATTTCAGCATCCGGAGGATAAAAAAGCATCCATGACTATCAAAATGAAAACAAAATGAGTGTCATTGGAATCAGCTATTTTTCCCCACTGAGATATAAAATCTATATTGAAATTTGATGCTATATACTATAAGCAATTATAGTTTTCGTAGTTCTGATTTAATCTCATTTAAAGTCTTTCGAAGTGTATGTTTAAGTTGTTATAATTTTTGTATGTTAATAATACTGAATCTGTTTCCAGTTCTTGACATTACTAAATATACTGGCTACCAGTTTTAATCAGGAAAAATAAATTTTGGAATTCTCTTCGTTTTGACAGGAAATCCAAAAGAAATTGCCGATGTGCAAGCAAACCATAAAAAATGCAGCTCTCCAGAAAGCACATTTTGCTGATTGTCCGATTGTCTGAATATTTTCACAATGATTCTTGACTAAAGATCCTTTCAATTTTGTAATCATCAGTGTGCAGTCTCACTAGTTAAATCCTTGGACAAGAAGGATGGCTCACAGACAGAGAATAGCTGGAAGAGTTTAAGTTTTAATTTCTGAGAGTTTAAGT
Organism: Avahi laniger; assembly: GCA_963575035.1. Lineage (NCBI taxonomy): Eukaryota > Metazoa > Chordata > Mammalia > Primates > Indriidae > Avahi > Avahi laniger. Next base: position 49,408 of record CAUYSK010002497.1, on the reverse strand, counting down.
ATGTGGCAGAAATGTATGGAAAGAATAAGGTAGGCCAGGAAAGCCTTATTTATTTATTTTGCAAATTTGATCTCAGAACATTCCTGGAAGGAACCACAACTGAACCAACTTCTGTTGCAGTTCCTTATTCTGGGCACCTGGCTATCCACTTTGTGACTTTATCTAGGCACTAATTATTGTGCACATGCTACAGGGTTCATTTCACTGGGACATACTTTCACAGTCGGTTCCCTTTCATATGGTGGCATTTGAGCATTATTATTGGACCACTAAGTTTGGAAACATCCAAACAAAAGTTATCTGTTCTGATTTATTTTTTGACAGCATAAAGGGATAGATGATTATATCCCATGCCACGACAAATAAAAATTCCAACCTTTTCATTCTCTTTTCTAGCTACATTATCCAGACATTGGTTTGTACCCACATTTCATATTTTTCTCTAAGAGAAATAGTGATGTGGAATTTGAGAATCAGGATAAATACTCTTTAGGTAGCAAGAGGATGGTTTGCATTGCAATTTTTCTTGACCAAAGTTTGATGATAAATCTTCTTAATCTACCTTGATAACATCCAGGGAAATTACATAGAAGAAATTCTTAACTTCATCTGTCCGATACATCATTAGAAAAAGACATCAGCAACAAATGGATTCAAAGTAACATCAGTTTTATCATAGTAGCATGAGTTTTATTTAAAACTAATTAGTTCTAGAGTACTTGAAATTACTACAAGTGATAAGAAAACAATAAAAATCTTCCAGTTCTTTTTAGGAAGCAATCTAGCAATGTATTAACATCAAAATAGAACACAATTTGAGCAAATATGCATGTCATAGTGACACAGTACCAGAATAATATATATCAACATAATTTAATACATCAAAAAATTATAGAGAAGAACCAATGAGCAAATCAGTAGATAAGGAAAATGTGTAATAAAATTAATAGCTAGTCCTAAATTATGTAAAACAGAGGGAAACTTGAATAGATTAAAACTTGTTAAAATGATAAAAGCTAAATTACCAAATGCAACAGACAAGGTTATCGTAAATAATTACTGAAACATTTTTCTATTGAAATGTAAATCGGAAGTGATGCCTATTATCAATAATATCTCATAAGTTCATAGTAATTTTAATTTAGATTTGTTTGTTAACATTTCTACTGTATATCTGTATTTCTTTTCTTTTTCACACTGAGATTCCTCATTCTCACACTGGAGACAACAAAATTATAATATTATATAGTTGTTCATCTGCTTTATCACACATTACACAGAAATCATTTTCAGGACAGCACGCCAATACCATCAGCAGTGTGATTATTGAAAATAGTTTACATTTTTTTTGCGTGTCTTCTTCCCAATTGCTTCCCATTTTTAAAATAAACTTTTTACTTTGCAATAATTTTTAGATTTTCAGAAAAGTTGCAAAAATAGTAGAGAATTTCTGTATATCCAATTCCTCTTATTATTAAAATCTTACATAACCATGATACATTTGTCAAAAATAAGAAATCAACATTGGTATATTACTGTTAACAAAACTCCACATTTTTTTTTTAGATTTCATTCTTTTTTCCAGTTATGCCCTTTTTCAATTTCGGGATCTAACCCAGGATACTATACTGTGTATAGTTGTCATGTCTGTTTAGAACACTCTGGTCTGTGATAGTTTCTCAGTCTTTGCTTGTTTTTCATAACCTTGATGGTTTTGAGGACTATTGGTCAGGTATTTTAAGAAATGCCCTTCAATTTGTATTTGTCTTATGTTTGCTCATAATCTATCCAGATCATGGGCTTTTGGAAGGAAGACTACAGAGGAGAAATGACCTTCTCATCATATCACAACAGGGAATATTAATACAATGCTGTCAACATGAGTCAAAACTGATGATATTAACCACATTCATTTGGCCAAAGCAATTTTGCCAGGTGTCTTCACCTGGCCAAAAAAATACCTTTTCCTCCATCTTTCTATGTTATTTGGAGGAACTCATTAATTTCACCCCACATTCAAGGAACAGGGAGAGTTAAACTCTATCTTCTACAGAGCACAATTGTTTGGAATTCTACTGTGAGAAAGATTTGTCATGTCTCTTCCATTTCTTTATTTATTAAAATTATTTATTTATGGCAGTATAGACTTATATTTTTGTATTTTGGATTATAAAACAGTACTATATTATTTATTTTGTTACTCAAATTGTTGCAGCTTTGGTCACTGGAAGCTCTTTCAGGTTGGCTCTTATATCCTTTGACATATGCCTATCCTTTTGATTTTTGAGCATTTTTTCATTTCTGGCATTACAAGCTGTTTTAGGCTTATTTTGTATTTTTCCTGCTCCAGTCATAGAATAAGCCACTTCTCCAAGGAGTGACTTCTTTAATGAAGAATGGTATTTAGAAATAGACATCTGGGAACTGAATATGCTCATTGCTGCTCTTTTTTTTTTTTTTTTTTGGTAGTTGTTCTCTAGCTAAATTTTAAAAGCAAAGACATAACATGCTGTATTTTCTCATAGTCCTCATTTGTCCTTAGCTGAACATGGAAGCACATATATTTAATGCTTACTAGCAGTTTTTACATTGATATTTCTACAGTAGTTTGTCTGTCTAATACTTTCTCATTAAATTTCAAAGGAAGAACTCAGGAATGATTTTTTTTTTTTTTTAGCAAGATTGACTTAATCTTGATAGGAATAATATTTCTTGAGTTCTTGGATATCGATAGTAGGTTGTCTTCAGCCTTTATATTTGAAATTAATTTTGACTGGATATAAAATCATTGATATATATATACACATAATTTCCTTTTAGTCCAAAAATTGCTATGTAATATCTAAAGACAATCTGAATTTTCTTCCCCCTATGAGTTATTTGGTCTTTTTTTTCTATTATGCAAGGGATTTTTTTTTAAGTCTAATAATTTTACTAGAATGTGTCAGTGTTGTCTATTTTGCTTCGATTCCCCATCTCCCAGGTATATTGTAGGAATAATATACAGTTTCAAAATCTTTTTTTAAAAATTTTCATTTTCAGGAACATCTAGTTTTTAGTAATTGTTCCAGTCCCTTGCTTTGGTTTTTCTTCTATGGAAAGTATTTTTTTTTTTATTTCAGCATAATATGGGGGTACAGATGTTTAGGTTATGTGTGTTGTCCTTGCCCCTCCTACCCACCTCAGTCCAAGTTTCAAATATGTCCATCCTTTGCGTGGTGCGCATTGCACTCTTTGTGTATGCATATACCCGTCCCCTCCTCCCTCCTCCCCCTCCCCCCTGCTCAACATCCAATAGATGTTATTCTTTTTTTTTTTTAATTTCAGCATAATATGGGGGTACAGATGTTTAGGTTACGTGTGTTGCCCTTGCCCCCCTCACCCCTCAGTCCAGGTTTCAAATATGTCCATCCTATTGCTTGGTGTGCATTGCACTCTTTGTGTACACATATACCCGGCGCCTCCGGCCGCCGCCCCCCGGCCCCCGCGCGCCCCCCCCCCCGCGCCCCCCGAGTGGAAGGGACGGGTATATACATACACAAAGAGTGCAATGCGGACCACCCGAAGGATGGACATATTTGAAACTCAGACTTGGGGGGGAAGAAAGGACAACATATGTAACCTAAACATCTGTATCCTCATAATATGCTGAAATTAAAAAAAAAAAAGGAAAAAAAATAGAACATTGAGCAAGATGGCAGAACAGGAGGTAACACTCTTGAGTAATTTATATATTTCTTTGTAATAACAAGTGAGAAGAATAGACAGATGTGAATAAAATAAACAATGGGGGCACTTGTGGAATAAGAGAATAAAGATATTTTAAGAGCTACAGTAATAAAGGATATGTGGTGCTGTGTACTAATAAACAGATCAACAGAAAAGAAGAGAGAGCTCACAAACCCATGCCTAAAAATGGACTTACCCAATTGGAATGGCTTTGCAGCATGAATGAGTAAGGGATAAATAGTCAATAAACTAGTTAGGAGTATTTAGTTACCTATGTCAAAAATAAATTCTTACCTTTCACAAAAATGAGTTTCTATTGGATATATGCTTAATATAAAAAGCACAATTACAAAATACAAATAAATTACAAGAAAGCATCTTTGTAAAAATTTTGAAAATAAAGAAAAAAATTTCTACAAATTAAGCGGTGTAAAATACAACAGAAAACAAACAAAAGATAGGACAAGGCTGTATATAGAAAAGGAAACCGGAATTATCAACAAATATGTGAAATAAGTTGCATTGCATAAGAAAAATGGAAACTGAAATAAAGAGACGAAATTTCACATCAAGATATGGACAACACATGAAAAATCTGAAAATACTGCATATGACATTGCTTGTAGAGTAATGAGATAGCTTATAAACTGATGAGGCAAATGTAATTTAATATAACCACCTATGAAAACTGTTGAACAAGATCTACTGAATTTGAAAACACCTTTTATTTAATTATCAGTAAATTTTTACTCTTAAGAGTTACCCTGGAAAAATTTTCAAAGGTGTACATCAACAGCTGATTGGATATAATGGAATGCAACAGCAAAAATGAATGGGATAGAGTCACACATATTAACACTGATGTAGCTAACAAACTAATTCTCAGAGGGAAAAAATGCAATTTTCAGAAGAATTCAGAGAGAATTGTACCAGTTACATAAAGTTTTAAAATATATAGAAGAAAAATACATTCCTTAGGGATGTATCTCCTATGGTAAAAATATAAAGACATGTTGAAATGATAAACTTTAAATAAGATTTTGTTTTTCCCCTGACAGGGCAAAGGGGTGTGTGGTAAGGATTCTGAATAGGAAAGAGGACACAGACCCCGAATTCTTAAGTTGAGTAATGGATAGATGAGTATTTTATGATAATTCTTCTTATATATGATACAAAATAATAAATTAACTAAAAAATAACATTAAAATTGTGAGCTGACCTCTCAGTTTCCTTTTATGGTAAAAGTAACTCCACCATCACACCCCTGTCCTGCGCTCAGACAAGCAGCCTTCCTCTCTTCTTGATCCAGGGTGTGTCACTGCCTGGACCAAAAGTCATTACGTCATCCTAAATCAGGTTGTATCTTGACCTCTGTCCAAACAAGTATAATCATTAAGAACTTACCTCATAAAATTTCAAAATACTTGACATTTAACCTAGCACACAAGATATCAGATATCTTTATGATTGATTTTAATGTTTAATAACTACGAGAGCCATTAATCCTAAACACCAATTGCCCCTCTTTTCCATAATTTCTTTTCTTGAATTTTTTTTTAATAAACTCCTGACAAACTTCAGAATCAGTTTTTCTAGTCCTAAGACAATGTACTGTGATGCCATCTGTTGGAATTTCTTTGATTAATAATGGAATAATTAATGGATAGTGAAATGTTAGTGATGGCTACAAAGTGACATGCCATGCACGTGGGTTTCTGCCCCAAGTCTCCCTTCACTGTGATGAAAAATGGGGTCATGAAAAGTTTCTGCTCCCATCCTGTGCACTGTAAACCCACTGGTCTACACAAGTATTTGAGGATTTCCCTACTTTGGTGGACTAGATTCTCTTCCCTTTGTCTTATATCTGCTCAATCAGGCATCATCTTTAGATTTCTTTTTATAACTCTGTTTGCTCTTCCTTGTACATAGTGGCTTGTCCTCATGAGCGCTGAGAAGAAAAAAGAGCAAAAATCTCTCTTCTTTCTATTATCTTAAATATAAAATTATCTGACTTCTTTTTGCATCCCCAAACACTGTAATATTGTCCAATCAATAGAAAGAAGTATTAGATATGATATACATTCCAAAACGGGGAAATCAGACATGTCAAATCACTGATGAGTCTTTTCTGAACCCATGATTCTTTCAAGAATGTAAACTTGCGATTTTATTTTATTTTTTTTTAGGTCTGAATTATTCTCTTCAGACATGGTTGTATTACCATTTCTGCTCCAATTGTTCCTATTGCCTCCTTGGGTAACTGATTTATTTAGCAGTCTAAACTTGGAGAGATATAAACTTGAAACGATTTTATATTTCTCTAGTGACTGCTTTCAAGCATGCTCTTCAGAATGTTAATTTCTGACCCCTAGAGATATTTTGGGCAGATTCCATACTTCTTGATAATGTTCAGTGATAAAACATCCAACCACTTTAAAATGCCAAATTCATGTCCTATTTAAAATTAATCCTTCCCTGCTTCTACTCCCAAGCGCTGGCAATACTTATAATCTTGTGGACTTGGAGTAACGGGGGGTGTTTTCACCGTACTTCAGTCCTCCTGCCAGTGCAATCCCCTTCAGTCTGGGATGGATGTTAGTGTGGGCTGCTTCAGGAATATGTATATTCCCTCCTTACTTTAAAAGCAAATTATATTTCACTTAACTATTTTTGCTTTTAGTTATGACCTTTATTTTTAGTCTTGCATCTCTAGCTAATACTGATTGTTAATCAGTGTCATCTGTACAGCAGGTGTTTAAATTCTACCTCTCTCATGTGACACCACAGGGTCAGGTAACTGCACAGTTCCCTGGCAAAGAAAAATGCAAGTATCATCCCACCACTTATTCTCCCCTTACCCCCCACCCTCTTGACTTTCCCCCTTACCGCGTGGGCCATCTTCTGGAATTGGCTAACCACCAAGACAGCTCAATTAGGCTTTCTTCTGCTGAATCACTAGAGCCAAGGGAAAATTATACATTTTTTCTGTTACAAAAAGTGAGGGAAAGCAGGACATTCCATGCTAATCATTGTCTTTATTTTGCTATCTTTCTTCAATTATTTTTTTAATCTTTTCAAGTAGATATAGAGTAGCCAATCAATACTGATGGGTAAATAGACTGTACTCTGGGGAATGAAATGCCAGGCTTCCATTCTCGAAAGCAACTTTAATCTCTTCAGATGATTCTTTGGAGGGTAGCCAGCATTATCTGAATTGAAGGTGTGTCTGAAAAGGAACCTTTCTTTATAAAAATCATATCCTTCTCAACTAGGCCAATGACATGATTCTAAATATGCGCTACCCCCATCCCTGCCTCCCAGCTCTTCTCCAGGGCCCAGTGTATGTAGATATTGGTGGTGGCGGGACAGGTAGACAAGGGAAGACTGATTGTGACAGAGCTCTGACAAAGCCCCCTACCCCTGATTTTTAGTGGTTCCTTGGCAGCTTTGTCATACATGTGGAATAAGTAATGAGTTTTTATCTTCAGCTATGTGTCCTCATTGCCAATTTCAGGACAATTGGAAAAATTCTGTTTTGTAATCTGTTACACTTGTGAACACTCACAAAATGTGTTCATATGTCTATCTTCTACATTCAATAGTTATTACTATTTTTAACTTTTCCATGTCTTTACCTTTTTTTTTCAAGTTTTTTAAAACAGTATAAAAATTTGTCTTTCATAATCCTGACCCAATATTTTACACTATTAATTCTATTCTGTGCTGTTCTAGTATGGTATTAATTCTTTTGGAATTATTTCGTTATTCTTGATCCATACTACTTTATGTAATTATTTTCTCTATTATTTCATCTTTCTTAACATCATCTCATCTTTGTATTTAAAAAATAATTTTCAATAGAAGCTTAATGGAAAACATATTATATGTTTTGAATAGATAACATATTCCAATGATCAAACGTTTGGGATGTGAAGAAAATATATAGTGAAAAGTCTCTCTCCTACTCTTGTTCCTTAGTCATGGAATTCCTTTCTCTGGAGGTAAAAATGCCTTCACAGAACTGTAGCATGTTATATAATCTGCTCTTTATTTCATTGTTTCAGATAATAATATATTAATATCTTGGAGATTCTTTCTTCTCAGTATACAAAGATAGTTTTACATTTATTTTATGACTGTATAATGACTCATTATGTGCTATAATAAATTGTATCAGATCTATATCTGTAGACAACAAAGGATATGTATATTATCTAATTAGATACTATTAAATCACCCTCAGAGTTGCACATTTACTATTTGTAATTCTTATGTTTGATAACAGTGAATTTGGCAATATGATAGCTCAAAAAAGGTATTGCAATTCATATTAACTTCAATGATAAATACATATATAATTTCTATACACTAAAAACAAAAACCTTATTTTTTAAGATAAGCATTAAAATAAACATAAAATTTATATTATATAGAAAAAAATCAACACATAACATATAATCCTTCTATCATGAATACATGTTTTTGCCTTATTTGGGAGAATTAAAATTAAATAAATAGGAAGACATTTCATGTTCATGAATAGCAATATTCATATTATTACATCAGTTTTTCTTAAATTTATCTGTAGGTCAATATTATTCTAATTAAACTCACAATTTTTGGGTGCCAGATAACAAAATTATCCAAAACTTGTTATGAAAAAGCAAAGGCTAAGATTTTCTAAGGCTTGAGGTGATGAAACAGTGTATTGGTGTTTGTAGGGGTTAATGTATATTGCTTGACTTGCATTCCAAATATACATGTGTTAAATTTGTTATTGTGCTTTAAGCCTTTTACATATAAAATCTGGTATTTTTCATGCTCACTTTACTTTTTCGTACTGTTTAAATGTGCTTTTCTGATCTACAAATGAAGAGAAAGTAGTAGTGAATAGTTTTTGGACAAATTTCCAATACCTGGCAAAAATTCATCCAGTAAATTTCCTTGGATCTCATGCCCCAATTTTTTCCTACACCACATTCTTTAATGGCTGACCCTCTGAACTGATTGAGCACCTGTTTGTCCTCAACTCCGGGACATTTCTCTGTGGGCTCAGGCCCATTTATGTCAAAGCACTATTCACAGAAATTTCCTCTCCAAATTTGAATGCTCCACTACATTTTAAATCATTGATTTTTGTCAATTCTGAATTAAAATAAACCATTTCCTTTTGATGTCTGGAGTGTTTAACAGATGTCAGTTCATGTCACCACAATCTTTGCCATCAAGACTCTGATCTAGTTTCATTCATTCTCAAAAAGCACATTGCTCCTGGAAGACGTTTTCATACCCTCCTTTCTCTCCAGGATCCCTAACATACTCCTTTCAGGAGTTTAGGTTTTAACAATAGGTAAGACTTCACACTGTTTTAGCTTGATCTCCTTCCTAAACATCTGAGGAAATGAACTCTAAAGCTTGATACTGGCATGCAATGAGGGGTCGGGCAACACAGGAGGACAGAGTGCTTTCTAGTTCCATGAGTTGTATTGCCACATGCTCTTCACAGAAAAGTGGATTCTCACAGGGGGAATTAATTCTCCAACTCCAGGACAGAAATTCCCCCATACATGGGAGCCTATAGGTGTTTTATTAATATTTCCTTAGGATCCTCAAGACCAAGGAGATGAGTCTGCACACTTGGTGAATTTTCCCCCTTCTGTTTCCATCCCATCTTATCCTATTCCACCGACTAAACCTGAGATACATCTTTTGCTACTCTGGATGAGCTTCGGAGTGTCCTACCACATTCGGATTGTCACAAGGTTAACTTCCTTACCTCCTTTTTTCTTCACTGAAATGTTATTTTGACAGTGATGCCTAACTAAACCACCCTTTTAAAACTGGTAACTTTTCTCTTTATGAACTCCCAGTCATCCTCGCGTTCTCTACAGTGTTATTTTCTTTAGTCTTTATTAGTTTTTAAAACCATACACATATAATATCTATAGTTTATTTTCTTTCTCTGTCCACTAGAATGTAAGCTCTGCAAATACAGGAATCTTGATCTGTTTCCTTCCTTGGCTTTTAGGTGCTTCTAGCTTCTAAAACAGTGCCTAATGCATGGGAGGAGGTTGGCAAATGTTTACTGAATAATGAAAGAGAGAGAGAAAGAGAGGAAAGAAGAAAGAAAGAAAAAGGAAAGAGGCAAGAGGGAAGAAGGTGGGGAGGGAGGCAGGACTCTTGCTCTATTACAATAGTCTTATCCCCAGAAAGCATACTAAATTTTGATAGTTTACTGTTTTAGCATATGCAATATATACTTCTTGCAGTCCATCTCTACATGATGGCCCAGCCTCCAGCGATATGTCCAGATTTAGACTGTTGAGGGAATTTTTTTTTTCCTTAGGAATTTGGAGGAAGACATCTGAAAGTCAAATGTTCATTCCAATTCTCAATGATCTTGTAGGAATCTCAGAGAAATTACTCTTGCTAGCAAAGTCAAACAACACTATACCTTCTAAAACAGTTGGCAGTTATATTTAAAGTAGGTCTTGTCACGGTCCACTGAGACTCTAACAGCAGTGACTTCTGAGAGTGCACAGTCGTAAGATATCTGCAGACAACTGATTGACAGAGGCTTGATAATGACCTCAGGAATTACATGGTTCAATACCAGAAAAAACAATACAAAGTACAGAAACGTTAGCTTTTGTGGATCGGCTCTTTAGCTATGTCATAATCTCAGGATCACAGGAAGCTCTATGCTTCTGGGAAGGGCCGTGCTATCAGCAGTTAGACGTCTGTCCCAGCCACTCTCCCAGCCCACAGGCTTCATGGTGCCCAGGAGCTCCCCTGCCCCCTGCTGGTCAAGCAGTGCGTGCTTCAGAGAGCTGGCTCTGGTCAGGCTGCCTGGTTATTTGCCTGAATCTCTCCCTTACCCACAACTACTGGACATATCGAAGAACCCTAAAGTACTGATTGCAGCTTGATCATTTGCAAGATTCTACGCCTTTCTTTTTCTTGGTTTCCTTACTTTTCCTCTCTTATGTAGTGGAGGATATTAATAAATATTCATAGGGTTATGAGAATTAAAGGATATAATGCATATGTGACTTAAAAAATACCTACTATCTAAAAGTATTCTATGAGTTATCATTATTATTACAAAATTTATAATAAATAACTCTTTAGTGAAAGTCCTCTCAGGAGTCTAAGATCTGAAATTTCTAGTGAACCATGAATAGACTGGCAGATAAAATTCAGGACATCCAGGTATAACTGAATTTCAGCTAAACAACAAATACTTATTTAGTATAAGTACATCCCAATATTGTAGGGGACATACTTACACTGAAAGATTATCCATTGTTTATTTGAAATTCAAATTTAGTCAGACATCCTATAGTTTATTTGCTAAATAGGGTAACCTTAACAAGGTGCCATTCACCCTAGATGTCTTGCTCCCTCTGATCACAGCTACTCTTGGGATTCACAGATCTCTGGTTCCCTCTCAGGATCTCGAAATGGTCTAAGTATGTCCAAGTCAGTGGAAAGTCTAAGAAAAATGATACATTCATTTGAGCTTGACTATTACTAAGCATTTGTAGATATCTTTACTTCAGACAATTTGGGCTTTCTGGCTGCCCCAAATCCCCAAAGCATGAAATCATAAAGACTGGCTAGGGCCTGACATCACAGGAAGGGGAAAATAATCAGACACAAATAATAATGTAATGTATACTTTCATTTTTCTCTGTATTTGTGTCTCTTAGCTGTCACTTTTGTATCATTTCTCTCACCAAAAATGACATTAGCTTAAATGCTGTATTTTAAGGATACTGTAAATAAAATATGCAAATTTTACATTTGTATTATTCAAAATTGAGAGATCAAAGTCATCTTTAGTAAATATCGGTCACTTAAAGAATATTATTAAAATAGAATATATCTGTGTTTGATATTTTTTAATTTTCTGTGCAAAATGATTATAAAATATTTAGTAGTAAGCACATGCCCATGCAACATGGGTCTTTATTTCATTCTTTTTGTACTTTATGAATATATTATAGTTTATAGCACACACTGATTACTTAACGTTAGTTAAATAAATAAATGGATGTTTCACATTATTCCATCAGCTACAGTGCAAATCATCACATTTGTTTTCAATTGATCATTAAATATTAATATCTTACTGATATTATAAATTAAATGTTATGCAAATAATGAAATATTCGCAAATGTTTCTTGAAATACTTTGGAAAAACAAAGTACAGTAAACTCTTCCCCAAGGTGTGCTAGACTTGATTCATGTCTTATAATTCATAATTCTTTTGCTTTATATAGGCAAAAATTTATGTGTTTCCTTTTACTAAAAATAAACAAAAAATTTTTTCTTGTTACCTGGAGAAATTTTAGTTACTCTCCACAATTCAGTTTAAAATAATTTCCTTTATGAAACATTTGCAGGCATCTGAGACTGCCAGATCTCTCTGATGTGTAATTTATGATTTTCCTATAATTCTCACAAATATTTGGTGGGTACTGGTTCAGTCCAGAAACTCAAAGGTGAATGAAAATATAAAAAATAAAATAGATTTTATTTTTCTATTGAACCGAATTTTTGTTTGAAGCCACCATTCCACAAGTTCTGCAGAAACTTTACCAAGAGCTTCCTTTCTCTTAACTTGGGACTGACACTTAATATTTTTCCCTGAAGAAATTTCTGAACCACCCATTTTACCGTATTCCTTATCTATAGGCCACTAAGTTCATCGTGGAGATCATAATAGCTAGTACTTACAAGAAGGTTTACCATGTAATAATATTGAGTTTTTTAAAAATTTCAAACATCAAATCACTAAATTATTCCAACATTGACACAAGGTAAGTACTACTAATGGTTTCATTTTCAAGTGAGAATACCAAGAAATAAGAAATTATAAACAACTCGCACAAGATCACACAGCTGATAAGTGATGGAGATGGGATTTGAAACTAAGAAGTCTAGCACCAGAATCTGTGGCTACAATCTCTGCAATGCAATGTACCTGAATCCCATTCAGGTCCGATAGCAATTTCTGCTCATTTAATGCCATCTTGGGTACCTGATAATTCCATTTCCATGTTACGCTGAGAGGTTTCTAAAGCTCTTTCTGGCTTTAGCTAGTTCTCCATGTGGCTAAGCTTGGTTATGGAGATCTGAGAAACGGGATATAGGTTTATGTGCTCTATGATCCCATAAACTTAGCTGAAGCTATTGCTGTGTCCCTGCAGTGGTTCTGATGCAGAGCTCAGCTTCTCCCTCAAACAACCCACAATTCCCTACCTTCCCTATCTTTTGCTTCCTTCTCAACCACCATATTTTTTTTTTCTAATTTTGATGATTGCAGAATTAGAAAGATGAGCAAACTTAAAAATTTCCCTCCAGATATGTTGTGTATATTGTATATATTATGTTGTGAGTTGATTTGTTGCCCTCCACCACACATTTCTCTAGGGATATTGGCTTTGGGATGTAAAAAAAAATTAGAAAGGGACCTGTAGATTTGTATGTCATTTGCTTTCTGACATGGTACTAGATTTCCATTGAAGCAAAGTGTGGAAACCTGTGTTGTTTCTGTAATAGGGCAATATGGAAAAGAAAACAACAGAGATAGACGATATTTTAAAATTTTGTATCACCACTTGCTGTACTTTATTATAATTACTAGCAATTTTTCCTACTTCATGAGAGCAAAATCTACATCTTATTTAATGTTCTATGGGCAGAGATAGAAGAGTGACCACGCAATAAATATGAGTTGATTAAATGGATTAGTTCACTATTACATAACTGACTATAAATTAATGTTATGTAGCTGAAATGATTAAGACTCCGTTCTATTCCACGTTAACTTGGAAGATTCACACAAACTGCTTTCCCCACCTATTCTTTTTAAACTATAGAGACTGTTTCTTCTTGACAGCACATTCATTTTAGTTCCTCTAGAAAGGTGAATACTGTCAACCAGACAAGTAGACACTGTTCAGTATTATTTAATGCAAAATCTCCAAATTTAGGCCAACTCCAAAGGTTTTTTTTCCACCTTCATCTGCAATTCTGTGGACATTAATGGAAACTACAACTGTCTATAGACAGCACTAAGCATAGGAACCCTTTCGTGGAAAAATATCTCCAACACGCTTTCTCTTATGGTTCAAAGAACTCAGATTATAATATAATAATGATTATAAAATCTGAAGTTATCAAAAAGAATTTTGAAAGACCAAGGATTTCTTTTTGTAGGAAGAGATATTCTCCATCTACTTAGTAAAGAAAAAATAAAAATATTATCACCCTTCTTTGAGTTGGTTCTTGTGTTAGCAATTAACTATTTTGCCTCAGCTGTCAGCAATGAACTATTGCTCATCAGGTGCGATGTGTGCTACGTGGGCATACAAAAGTCTTATTGCTATATATCGACAGTCTTGACCTTGACCTACCCGTTGTGTAGGACAGGAATGAAAGGGAATCCCTCCCAATTACTCTCCCAAATACACATTCTGAAAAATAAAAACCAGTATGAACCTGATACCTGCTATGTAAACTGTGGTCATCATTTAGAACCTAACAGTTGATCATCCCCCAAAAGACATGCATCCCAGGCACCCCACAACAGGTCAAATGAGAAATGGCATTAAACACAGGATTGAATAACCTACTCTTAATCCTTGTATGTACTGTCTTTTAGAATGTCTCGCTCTTGACAGATAACATTAACCTATGTTTTTTATATACTTTACCTTTTGTAATTGTCATAGAACAATTCAGAAAAGGCAATGAAAACAAATGAAAGACAAATTAAATCAAATCCTGTCTCAAGTAAAACTGAAATTCAAAAATGTTACATATAATATATACAGTTCTGCAGGAATTAGGGGCAGAACCAAGATTCAAATTGGGCAAGCATTTGTATGCTATGGTCTGCATATGTCCATCTAAAATTTATATTAAAATCTAATCACCATTTTGACAGTATTAAGAGGTGACCTTTTGGAAAGTGATTAATTCATGTGGACTCTTCTTGCCTATATACAAGAAGTTCAGGGAGCTGCCCTGCCCCTTCCACCACGTGAAGACACAGAAACAAGGTGCTGTGTGTTGAAGAGAAAGCAAGACATCAACTCTACTAATTCCTTGATCTTGAACTACCCAGCCTCCAGAACTGTGAGCAATAAATTTCTTTTCTTTATAAATTACCCAGTCTAAAGTATTTTGTTCTAGCATTCCAAATGGGCTAAGACACTATAGTATTCTTTTATCTCCCCACATTTATTTTTAGTACACACTATTTGATAGTTTACTAATATAAAAAAGTTTTTATGATATCATTTTCTATAAAAGGAACAGAAAGGTAACTACTTTTCTTGTACCAAGTTATTCAAAACTTGATTTTTATTAAATTATTCTTTTCATAACTCATTTTTATCTTCATAATTCATAATTGGTAATGTTATATGTTTAGAAGCATTGTAAAATTCATAAAAATTCCAAGTTCCTTTCATGTTAGGTATACAATTTCAGACACTTCAAGTTTTCTTATGCAGAGGTAAATCTTAAACACTGTTTGAATTTTTGATACTTATTAAGCAATTTGTTGTCTGTGTTCTTATGCCAGTGCTTTTATATAGTTTTACCTAATCTTCATCAATTTTGGAATTTTCTGTAAAATCAGGGAGAAATGTAAATCTTCTTTCTAATGTGTTTATATGATTCATTCCTTTCTATTTGGATTATCAAATAAACTGAGAAATTCATTGTTGCGTCATTAAAAAATTTATCTCTTCCAACTAATTAATTACTGTTTTCGATCTAACATAATCTATAATATATACCAATTTGTTTGATTTCTAAAGAATGTCTATTGATGCCATTGCTTGTTTTTATCATTTTAATATTCCATTTTAAATATTAATTTCCTATCAATTTTATAATGAATAATTTATTTTTTCCTCTTATAATGAATAATTTAAACAGTGGCTAAATGAGTAAACCTTTACAATGAACACATCAGGAATCTATGATTTTCCCACTGTTTTATTGAGAGATTCCAAAATATTTTTACTATGGCATATTTCTTATTCAAATTTTCTTTAACCAAGTACAAAAATGCCACTCTACACAAACGGAAGTGTAATCAAACTGTTATAGAAAAATAGAATACTCTTAACCAGTTCTTGTTTAAATATATTGATTTTGCAAATTTTATAAAAACATACAACAGTGAGAGCACACTTCTAAGTCCCCTCCAAAGGCCCTGAAAGTAACTATGTAAGTGAGGAGTCTGAAATTTAGACCTTAGCTTTAAATGGGGATAGTGTATCTTCCTTTGCCTACCACACTTTTGAGTGTTCCCTCATTATATTGCATTCTTTCTTTTGTAAGAATTCTCTCTCTTTTCTCATACATCTTCCAAAGTGTAAATGCTCTTCACAACCCATTGCGGTAGACAGACACTGCTGGTATCATTTTTCTCCTTCTTTCTTGTGACAGAATTCAAATATCCTCTAGTGCAGCAATTTGTTCAGTCACATCTCTCACTTCTTTAATTCTCTGGCATTTTGTAGTGGTCAATTTTGGTGAAGGTAATGCAAGCAAAAGCCAAATAGAGCTTCAAAAAAAGCTCTTTGAAAGCTGGCAGATTTAGCTGCCTTGTGTCTTTAATGTTTTGTTCACAACTACTTTAAAATGTAGCCCTAGTTATAAATTTCTGTTGCAGAAATGCACTTACCTTGAAATGAGCTCCTTTTGGTTTTGGCTGTTTTTGGAGGGGAGACTCTGAAATGCAGCCAGTGGATGGAACACTGGTATAGACTGCTATGAACTTCCTAGTTGTGACTTTTATGTTACCTATTATTATTCTCCACCGGTTTACATATCTTGATACTTTCTCTTTAACCTCTAGCACCATTTTCTTACATTGCAATTAAAGTTACTGAAAACCCTGGAAACAAGATTTGCTTACTCAGTTGACTCTCTCTTGCCTCTCTTGACAGTTGTTTAAGCTGTTGGATTTAGAGGTGAAGTTACGTACATTCCTGTTTTCTTAATCATCTTTCAGATCCATTCCAAATGCTGTAGTTTTTGAAATAGTCACCTTATTTTAACAATAGGCTCTTATCTCTCATAGCATTTTATTCATGTTTCCTTTGGTAACAAAGAAAGATATCAGAATAAATAATCTATTTGTATAATATTGGATTTAGTCATTGTCCTTTGTTAAAGAAATGAGATCTAACTAAAGATACATTTTATTAAATTGTGGAAACATATACAGTATTTAATTTTTTCATCACAATGATGAAGATGTATAAAATGCTGAAGGCAATATGATAAGAAGACAGTACAGCTTTGTGAGTAAATTTTTTAAAAATTCTAAATCTAGTTTTTTCATATTTGAATGGGGATAATAACATATTGAGTGCTTCTGGAGATTAAATGAAATAATCCATATAAAACATTTTTTAATATACAGTCTAAATTTTAAAAAATGTTTTGGTTATTTGATACAATGCTTACATTTATATGTAAAACAAAGTAAAAGAATATTAAAACAAGACCATAAAGATCTGGGTGCCTTTTCTAGAAAGAAATGAAATTGCATTTCCACCATTTTGTAGAAGAGACCATAAGAGAAAAATGCATAGAAAGCAATTAATTTATGTAATGTAACGTACTTCATCTCAAATGTCCTCACTTCTTCCTGATTCCCAGTTTTTCCTCCAATGGTGCTAACTGGAAAATCGGAAGAAAGGGGAGAAGGTGGAAACTCCTTTAAACTAATTTCTAGTGTTTAGGAAGTTATGAATGAAGATTAATGAAAATGTAATCATTTGATTTAAACACTTATTTGGTTTGAAAACTCATCCACAAATATATATTTTGTTACACCAGTAAATAATGTCTCATGATCAAAGTTTTATAATACTTTTTTATTTTACATAATTCTGAAATTTCCAGAATTGTATTCTTACACATTTTCTTATAATAAAGAACTTTACTTAAATACTTAAAAGGACTTGATACACACACACACACACACACACACACACACACATACACATATATAAACACACAGACATATATATGTTAGAGTTCTGTATTTCCTGCATATGTCTTAATCTTTATTATATCTACAATATTACTTAGAACAGTTAAGTATATATAGTATACTTTTTTTGGGGGGGGGGCTTAGAACAGCAGCAATTTATTCCCTCACGGTCCTGAGGGCCAAAAGTCTGGAATCAAGGTGTCCACAGGGCTGTGCTTCCTCCAGAAGCACTAAGGGAGGACCCCTCCTTGTCTTTTCCAGCTTCTGGGGGCTCCAGATGTTCTTGGCTTGTGGCCACATCAATCCAATCTCTGCGTCCATCTTCACACGGCCTTCTCACAGTGTGTCTGTTTTCTCTTCCTTGGTGACGCTCTCACCAGTCACAGGGGCTCCCAGGTCAGAATCCCTCCATCAGGCCCCCCGGGGTTTGGGTCTGTCCCGCTGTGCTAAGAATCCAACATACAGGCTAGGTACCTGTAATCCTAACACTCTGGGAGGTAGAAGTGGGAGGATTGCTTAAGGTCAGGAGTTTGAGATCAACCTCAGCAAGAGAGAGAGCACATCTCTACTAAAAATAAAAAAATTAGATGGACATTCTGGTGTTTGCCTATAATCCCAGCTACTCCGGAGGCTTGAGCCCAGGAGTTTGAGGCTGCTGTGAGCTGGGCTGACCCCATGGCACTCTAGCCCGGTCGATAGGGTGAGACTCCTGTCTCAAAAAAAGAATCCACCATGCCGAGTAGGCCTGGTGTCCCATTCTGCAGCTGTTTCAGAAAGGCAGTAATATGTTCTCTTACCCTGGGGTCAGTTTCTGCTTGGATCAAACCAAGAGTCTTCGTTTTGAATTGGACGCAGATGCATTAGAATGTGTAGGAATGTGTAGGAATGCATAGTGAATATTTTTGAAAACATGAATAAATAACTGATTCGTATATTTCTCCTGGCCCTTATATAGACACCATCAGAACCACTATGCTTATTTCTATGAGAACTCTGAATAAAGAGTAAAAGAGAGTGTTAGACTCTTTTAGAGGTTGTATCTAATATCTCTATATACCTCCAGAACTTTGAACTTTATTTCTAAATTCAGTGATAAATGTTTATAACTTTGAGAAAACCTACACTAAACCAAATTTATGTGCTCTTTCTTTTATTATTATTTGATCAATGAAAGGCATACTAGAAATGGGAAAATATATTTGCTCAATTTATATTTTGCATCAGAAATTTAAGACATTTCTCACAAGAGTCTAGGAAGACAATTTGTATTTAAAATTAGAAATTATCTAAATTGTATTCAATCAAACTTGATTGTTTGACCAATTACATATATCTTTTTTCTGATGTGCCACTTGCCATTGAGTTAAAATACTTTGTCGACTTCCATGTATTTATTTTACTAACAAAGCACAGAAGATAGTGTTATCTAAGAAAAAATGTACATATTTTTAACGCTCAGACATAATTTTCTAAAAATATTGATTAACATGGAATTTCAGCATTCAAAGCATATTACAATATATGGATACAAAAAAATATATATTTTTTCACTAAAATATTTCTAAAATTTAAAACATATAAGGAATAGCACTGCTGTATTAATTCCTACATATTTATATAACTAAATCAAAATGCATGGCATACCATCATACAAGGTGTTTACTAATATCCTCAAGTTCCTATAAAGACCTGGATATTTTTGTAGCAACCTAAATTTAATGCTCCTACATTTAAAAATGTATATTTTATATCAATGTACCTACATTTAAAAATATGTCTTCTATATTTGTCTTTCTCTATATTATAAACCATGTCATTTTTGAAAATCCTGAATTACTTAGTATTTGATGTTTATTTTACCTTTTCTTTCTTATATGGAATAGAAAAACTAATTTTCAATTTATCACTACATCATTTGGCATTTTTTAGGTTTTGGATCTTTATAATCGAATGTATCTAATTTTAGTTGCAATGTACTATTTTTCGTTTCCAAAAAGTACTCCAGAGTAGAGATGAAACATACTTTTAATATGTTGGACAGAAAAGCCTTGGAGATTTGAAGGTTTAATATTATTTCTTAACTTTATACCAGTGGGGTGCCCTTTTTAAGACTAATATATTTGATACAATTATAACAATCTGTTTTACTCAACTGTTATGAGTGTGTGTGTGTGTGTGTGTGTGTATACATATATAATATTAGTATCTGGAGATTTCCAAAATTGAAAAAAGACATTAACTTAATCCTCAAATCCTAGCACAAGAAACTAAACTATTTCTACACAGTTAAGTTGAAGAGATGAAGCAATTACATGAATGATTCAGGCTAAAGGAATTACTCGTCAATACTTTAAAGGTGACAAGAGTTTGAAGCCTAAAATTAGATTTTCTAATTGTTTACTTTTATCAAATATACTAACAGCTAGCTAAACCGAAATATCTTCTACTTAATGGCAAAATGTTCTTCACTGAAAACTGAAAATACAGGCATAGCTCGGCGACATTGTGGGTGCAGTTCCAGAATGCTGCAATGAAGCAAGTATCACAATAAGCGACTCACGGGAATTTTTTGCTTTCCCGGTGCATATAAAAGTTATGTTCATACTATAGTATAGTATATTAAATGTGCAAAAACACTGTGTGTAAAAAACAATGTAAATACCTTAATAAAAAATACTCTTTTGCTAAAATTATGCTAACAGTCATCTGAGCCTTCAGTGAGTTGTAATCTTTTTGCTGGTGGAGAGTCTTGCCTCGATGTGGATGGCTGCTGACTGATCAAGGTGGTGGTCGTTGAAGGTTGTGGTGGCTGTGACAATTTCTTAAAATAAGATAACAGTGAAGTTTGTCCCCACACTGATTGACACTTCCTTTGCTGAAAGATTTCTCTGGAGCCTACAATGCTGTTTGATAGCATTTTAACCACAGTAGAATTTTTTCAAAATTAGATTCAATCCTCTCACACCCTACCGTTGCTTTATCAACTCAGTCTGTGTAATGTTCTAAATCTTTTGTTGTCATTTCCACAATGTTCACGGCATCTCCGTCAGCAGTAGTTTTCATCTCTAGAAACCACTTTCTTTGCTCATCGATAAGAAGCAACCTCTCAGCCACTAAAGTTTTATCATGACACTGCAGCAATTCAGTCACATCTTCAGGTTTCATTTCTAATTCTAGTTGTCTTGCTGTTCCCACAACATCTGCAGATACTTCCCCGACTGAAGCTTTGACCCTCTCCAAGTCATCCATGAGAGTTGGAATCAATTTCTTTCAAACTCCTGTTACAGTTGATATTTTGATCTGTCACGAATCACAAATGCTCTTAATGGCATTTACAATAGAGAAATCTTTTCAGGAGATTTTCATTTTACTTTGAGCAGATCCATCAGAGGAATTACTCTTACCCTATAGCTTTACAAACGTATTTCTTAATAAAGAGAATTAAAACTTAAAATTACTCCTTTATCCACGGGCCACAGAATGCATGTTGTACTAGCAGGGACGAAAACAACATTAATCTCCTTTGTATATCTCCATCAGAATTCTTGGCTGACCAGATACATTAGCAATGAGCAGTAATATTTTAAAAGAAATTTTTTATTTTTTAGAGCAGTAGGTTTCAAAAGTGGGCTTAAACTATTTAGTAAATCATGCTATAAACAGATGTGTTATCAGCCATGTTTTGTTTTTCCATTTCTAGACAAAGGCAGAGTAGATTTAGTATAACTCTTAAGGGTCCTAGGATTTTCAAAATAGTAAATGAGTATTGGCTTCAACCTAAGGTCACTGGCTGCAATTGTCCCTAACAAAACAGTCAGTCTGCCTTTGAAGATTTGAAGCCAGGCGTTGACTTCTCTTTTCTAGCTATGGAAGTCCTAGATGGCACCTTCTTCCAATATAAGGCTGTTTTGTCTACATTAAAAATCTATTTAGTGTTGCTGCCTTCATTGATGATCTCATTTAGATCTTCTAAAAATCTTGCTACGGTTTCTCCATGAACATTTGCTGTTTCTCCTTGCACTTTTGTCTTATGGAAGTAGCTTCTTTCCTTACCTCATGAATCTGATTCTGCTACCTTCAAACACTTTTTCTGCAAGTTTCTCACCTAACTTAGTTTTTTATAGAAGAGAGTTAGAGCCCTGCTCTCGATTAGACTTCTGCTGAAGGGAATGTTGTGGCTGTTTTGATTTTCTATCCAGACCACTACAACATTCTTTATATCAGCAATAAGGCCGTTTCATTTTCTTGTCATTTGTGTGTCACTAACGTAGTGTCTTTAATTTCCTTCAAGAACTTTTCCTTTGCATTCATAACTTGGCTAACTGTTTGGCGTGACAGGAACAGCTTCAGACCTATCGAGGCTTTTGACATGCCTTCCTCACTGAGGTTAATCATATCTAGCTTTTGATTTAAAGCGAGAGACGTGAGACACTTCTTTTCACTTGGACACTAAGAAGCCATTGTGGGATTATGAATTGGCCTAATTTCAGTATTTCTGTGTCTCAGCTAATGGATAGACCTGAGGAGAGGGAGACAAACAGGAAAGTGGTCGGTCCTTGGAGTGTTCAGAACATGCATAACATTTAGTGATCGAGTTTGTTTTTGTGTGTGACTTGTCCCCAAGACAATAGTAACATCACAGATCACTTATCACAGATCATCCTAACAGATATAATAATAATGAAATATTTGAAATATTGCAAGGATTACCAAAATGTGATATAGAGACACAGAACAGGCACGTATTTTTTTAAAAAAATGGTGCCTATAGACTTGCTTGAAGCAGGGTTGTCATAAACCCTCAATTTGTAAAATAAATAATATCCAAGAAGCCCAATAAAGTGAAGTGCAATAAATAGAGGTATGCCCGTATGCATTGTCAAGCAAAATTGATTTAGAATTTAGAATATGTTTGCTAAATACACACCACATATTTAGTGTAGCTAGGTGCAGTTATCGTATTAAATTATGATGTATGAGCTTATCAATAGTGGCATAAAATAATTTGCATTCATAATTAGACAAAAATACTTGCATTTTAATAACATAGTCTTATTTTTGCAAAGAGTTTTCAGACAAACTAAAAAGAAATATCACAAAACTCAGGCATCATGCATGATTCCTCCCATTTCCTCCCCTACATGCTCATTCTAGCTCCTGCTAATCTCCTACCCTGACTACTCTTTTTTATACTTTGTCCATGGTGTGTTAGTCTGCTGAGATTTCCAGAACAAAATACCACCGATTGGGTGGCTTGAACAACAGAAATATATTTTCTCAGTTTTTTAGGCCAGAAGTCTAAGATCAAGGTTCCAGCAGAGTTGGTTTCTGATTAGGCCTCTGTCCTCATCTTACAGATAGCACCTTCCTGCTGTATTCTCACAGGGCCTTTCTCTGTATATGCACAGAGAGAAAGATCTCTGATATTTCTTTTCTCATAAGGACATGAGTCCTATAGGTTAGGGCCCCACCCTTATGATCTCATTTAACCTTAGTTACCTACTTAAGCCTTGTCTCCAAATATAGTGACATTGAAGTTAGGGCTTTGACATATAGATTTGTGCCTGACTCAATTCAGGCCCCGACATACAGTGACAGTCATTGCTCTTTGGTTTGCTTTATTTCCTTTTAATATATTTCAAGCATCTATAAATATATTTACCTTCTATAAGAAAAACTAGTCTGTTGGATTTGGTCCTTTAGAAAAAGCTATATGGGGAGTGCTGAGAAGAAAAGCAAACTAAAGAGCAGGTATATTCACTATAATTATATTGGAGTGATGGGAAAGCCATCGCTCAATTACAGCTAATCATTGCCTTAGAGGGAAAGGCTCAGTGTTTACTAAATATTCAGTTCAAGAGAGATACAGTGACTTTAAAACATATGTGTATATATATATATATATATACATATTGTTTATACATAAATATATATACATATTATATATACATGCTTTTCTTTTAGAATTTTTATGATGCAATTGCAAACTGACATGCAGTATGGTATTTTTAGCCTATAGCTGTGTCTTATTAATCCACAGGGTATTTCTCTATTATTGTTTCTATTTAGCAGTGAATTTTATTGTTCCTGGATTATGACTTTAGAAATGACTAGATGAGACCTATGCTTGTAGTGGACATGTGTTATTTTGGCTTCCCCAGCATATTTTCCTTATTCTGCTAAAAGTATTTGAAATATTTCTAAACCTAGTTCTCAACTGGTGGTATTTATAGTTTGACTTATAAACCAATTAACACTTGAGACAAAAGAAATAATGCAGAAGTACATCAATAAGTCAGTTTTAAAATTGGTAGGATTTGTAAATTGGTTTGTTCTTTGTCTTTCTTCTCCCCCTTTTTTCACTTTTTTTCCTTCATTTTCATGGTTTTTAATTTCAGGTTCTTCAGGGAGCACTGGAAGTGAGCATAAGACTTAGCCATTATAAATAAGAATATTTCATTCAATGGCCATAATTATCTATTTAGAGGTGGACATGGGCATATTACCTAATCCACATTAATGAAACTCAACTTCTAGGATATTAGTTAACTGGTAGGAAAGGAAATGGCCAATCTTTAACTTTCAGGAAACTATAAGACCGAGTCAGAGCTATCCGGTTGAGAGCTGGTCTGGGAATTGGGAATGATGTCAATCTAAAGGAAAGAAAACTAATATCAGAGGGAGAGATAGAGATAAAAATAGAGGGCGGTGGGGGAGAGAGAGAGAGAAAGAGAGATAGTCCTAATCTCCTGATGCCATAGTTTCCTATGAGCATAGGCATCACTATACTTTATGTAAAACAATACATACGCTTTTTCATCTAAGCCCATTTTAGTTTGGGTTCTTATTTATAGTGGAAATGATTTCAATGAAATGCATATCTCAATACAGAACAGCTGTTTTGTAGGTCATAAATAAAACATAATAAAGGGATTAGAAGTTAAATCTGAGGTTATGTTCTGTTTCTTATTAGCTGTCTTTCCTATGTAATCTTGCCTTCCTTCGGGCTCCATCTTAATTTTTTTATAGTTGCTCTAGAGTGTTGCTCTAAATTATCTCTGGAACAATTAGAATAATAAAGATATATAACATAATGAATAATTTAAGTTTTGAAATATTATCAATAAGATAATTATTTTTTAAAAACTAACAAAACATTTGATTACCCTGCATAACATACATTATTTTGAAACATTTCCCGCTACTGATTCATATATATTCAGAAAATTATTTTACTATTGGTCATTTCACACATAATAGAAATAATACATGTTCACTTGACTAAATTATACATTTGCCTTGTAATAGCAATGAATTTTGATACATTGCCATTTAAATAATAGTCTCTGACAAATCAATTTCATAGCAATTAATCCTTAAACTGCTAATTGACACTTGATAAGTGTGTTAATTGATATGAATAGCATAGTAGCTTATATGTTAAATGTCAAATATATTTATTATAATTAAAATGTATTAATAATAAATTAATTACATATATAGGTCCTGTCATGCAATGGTAATTATATCAGATTCTTGTCTCAGAAACATGGAATATTCTTAATAAATGACTAAATACTAAAATGATTTTGCAGGTTATTTGTTTCTTTATGAATGTTTACACGTACCTAGACAATAGAAAAATTGCACACTATTTCCTTTTGTTAGATTATAGTCTTAAAAAATTTTATACTTCCCACAATTCATGCATTGATGATGTATGTATTTTTTTTTATTTAAAGAAAGGTAAACATAAAAACAACAGTAACACTAAAGAGAACAGACTTGGGAACTCTCATCCACTCATCTATCAACCACTTCCCTTTTATGAATACAGAGGTAGAGTAGATAATTAATAAATTGTAAATAAGAGAAGAAGAATAAGAAAAATTGTGACATTAAAAGGCTAAAGTAACAAGATGAAAAATATCAGTAACATCATGAGAAATATCATGAAAAATAAATTTTTGTGCAGTAGATTGGAAATATTATTCAATTGGTAAGTGCCCATCAACTGATGAGTAGAAAAAGAAAATTGTGGGAGATGTGTGCATATAAATAATACACACACACAGCATAGAGTACTATTCAGCCATAAAAAGGAATAAAATGATTCTTTTTCAGTAATTTGAATGAAACTGGAGATCACTTTCATAAGTGAAGTATATCAGGAATGGAAAACAGATATCACATGCTTTCATTTATATGTGGGAGGTAAACAAAGGATATATATGGTCATAAAGAGAGTAATGGATATTGGAAACTAAGAAAGGGGAAGGATGGGAGGGGATGAGGGATAGAAACCTACCTATCGAGTACAATGTACACTATTTTGGTGATGGGTACCCTGAAATCCTTGACTTCAGCATAATAAAATTTATCCATGTAACAAATAACACTATACCCCTAATTTTTTTTAATATTAAAAAAATGGTTTGTTAGGTAAAACACAAATTAAAGCTGGGACTAAGAAAAGATTATAGAAATTTCTACTACACATATACTACATACAGCACTCATGTTTTATCATGAGACTTACATAAATTTTCTACCAAAAGAAGACAAGGACCATCTCACTCAGAAAATGGATGAAAAACTTCTAAACAAAAATTTTGCACATTCAAATCATCATTGTGTAAATTTTAAGAAAAAGAAACTGAATTTATTGTGATCAAACTGAATTTATTGTGAATACATTGGAAATTTACTAAAGTAAATATTTTTACTCTATTAAAATAATCCTTGCGATGTTAACATTTTACAGCATAAATAAAGATGTATTTAGAATAAATTTTCAAAGTTCTTAAGTGATACATCTCTGATGTAGAGTCCAAGATCACTCCAAAACTGTTTCCTAGCATTTAATTTATTAATTAAGAAATATATTAAAATGATTGAAACAATGTTTTGTTTCACTTTATTGACAAAAATGAAAATTATATTAAATGTAGTGATAATTGTCATAATTGTCTGAAATAGTATCAATCAAAAGAAATTCTAAGACCCAGAGGTGAAAATATTGAGCAAAAAGCCAAAAAGCTTAGTAGAAAATGCAGACTAACAATATGTAAAATGATGTATTTTAGAAAGTATAGAAAAAGAAAAATTTTAAGAAGCCACTCCAATAATGTTATACCCATCCTCAACATATTCTCAGTGGCCAAAAGTATTTTTGGATTTAGTAGATGAAAAGAAGAAAAAAATTATATCTGCTGTTCCAGACTTAATTCCAAATATGCTTGCATTTGTTTATGAAAAATTTTAAAAAATCACAAATTTTTATTCCTGAAACTTAAGCCATCTGTGTCCCTAAGACAGAGAATAGAAGTATATCAGATAATAAAGATTGAAGTTTGGCTGCTAGTAGAAATTGAGCATATACAGAATTCAATATATTTTTAATGTGGACCAAATTTTAAGCATTTTTTCAAAATAAAGTTTTTGTACCCTGTCCTGTGGGGATATTTTCTATTAACAGACCTGATGGATATAATATGTATATGAATATATAACACAACTAGTAAAATATGCACATGGTTTTACATAAAAAAATTAAAATAATATTATAAGATAATCAGTGGAATCTTAGAATATTTGGGTTGTTGTTCTTAAAAGTTTGTTGTTGTGAGTACTGACTACAATAACATGTTTTCAAGAGGACGATTGTCAATTCTTCTTCTTCCTAAACGTGTTATGTCATTTCCCCATTGAGAAATTGAATCTATTCCTGCCTATCTCTCGAATTAGGGCTGGATTAGGGGTTTGTTTGACTAACTGCATGTGGCAGGTAAGATGTTCTGGGTCTAGATCATAAGAATTTTACAGTTTCTGCCTGGATACTCTCTCTTGTATCCCTGAGAAGCTTTATAAGAGGCCTCCATAACTGGGAAAGAATACACGGGAGAGACCCAAGAATACATGGAGACACCACACCGAGGGAAGAGTGTCCAATCTGAGCCTAAGCATCCAGTTGTTTCCATCAAGACAAAGGAATTAATTCGTCTCAACCGTCACAGCAGACCAGGTACCAGCTGAACACCACTGAGCAAATCCAATTTTTGCACTGTGGAATAGAACTGTCCCAATGAGCTCTGCTCCATTTTCTGATCTACAAAATTATGAAATATATTAATGTGATTGATATTTTAATTCAAAACATTTACACATAGTTTTTAGTGCACCAATTAATAACCAAAACATTAACAAAGCAAACAATCACTTGATTGCTTTTACAATCCACATTCAAACTACAAAATTAATGGAATCATTAAATGAACTGTCTCAATCGGGCATACCTGCAACTCAAGCTGATGTGCAAAAGAAGTTTAACCACAAG
Organism: Avahi laniger; assembly: GCA_963575035.1. Lineage (NCBI taxonomy): Eukaryota > Metazoa > Chordata > Mammalia > Primates > Indriidae > Avahi > Avahi laniger. The sequence goes on along the minus strand of CAUYSK010002497.1, from coordinate 21,310 downwards.
TGATCCAAGTGATCTCTTTGTTTAATCGTTTATTTTTAATATTTATTTATAGTCTGATAGAAAACAGCTTCTAGCCAGCCAATATTAAGTATGTATTAATAAATGTTTGATATAATAGGAAATGAAAACATTAATGTATCATAATTGTTTTATTTTATTATTTATATAGTTTATTTTTTAGAGACAGATTCTTGCTCTATTACCCAGGCTGCAGTACAGGGGTGTGATCATAGCTCACTGCAGCCTTGAACTCCTGGGCTCAAGAAATCCTTGCGCCTCAGCCTCTGGAGTAGCTGAGATTACAAGCACACATCGCCATGCCTGGCTATTAATTTCACATTATAACAATTGAAAAAAATGAGTTTCTATTTAATGTATAAAAATATATATTTCTATTTTCATGTATTTATTCATAGTGTACATATTTATTTCCTGATGAGTTAGTTCTAGTTTAGGATTTTATGAAATTTGAATTATTTAGCATTTAAAGCTGCCAGTTCCTTCAAATAGTATTTTAAATAAGGACGTGCATTTTTAAAGAGATTGTATTTGGCCTTTGTTTTCTGGCTGTGAGATAAAGTTTTGGAAATTTACCGAGGGAAGTACGACTCAAAATGGTCATCACCAGCAAGAATAAATCATTTGACAGATCAAATAAATAAAGTCATATCTGGACCTTAGGTGAAAACAACAATAAAGTAAGGTAGACTATGAACACACATAGCCAAGAAAGTGCCAGATGAGGGATTCCTCGGATTCATTGTATGATGTGTAGGTCCACTCAGTTTAAAGCTTCTTAATATTTTATCTGCATAGCTTGGCATTCATGAATTGAGATTATTATGTAATCAAAATACTAATAATTATAATAATTCTAATGAGTCCCATTCTAAAATAGTGTCACTTCTATTGCCACAGGAAAAAATTATAATTGAGAAATCTGAAACTCATTTAATAAATATCATTGAATTGCTATATTGTGTAAGAATACAAAGACAAATAATACATTCCCGTGCACCATATTGTAGAAGATGAATCAGCAATTTATGTAAAATTTGCAAATCCATTGCTAAAAGATTAATGATACAGTGATAGCAAAAGAAAACCTTGATAAACCATGCTCTAGTAAGTCAAAAATAAATTTACAGACTAGGGAATAATTTAGCAGGATTCTGCATGGAAAATAGGAGTTCAGGATGTGGAAGAGAGAGGAGAGAATGCAAAAAGTTTCAGAGGCTACTACAGATATAAATACATAGAACAAGAAAAGAATGTTATACACTCAGGGAAATACATGGGGATGGAATGCATGAGATGTAGGCCTAGAGAGAGAATATTATCAGGTGGTATATGAAAGGAAGTAGCCATTTAATCATTGGAGATCTCAACACTAAGGAAACTAATTTTTTTTAATGAAAGATAATGTAGAAGAGAGTTCAAGAGTTCAGGACCAGAATCCCAGACTCTGATTTCCCATCTCAGTTCTGCCATTTGTCATCTGAGTGACCATGGACAGGTGATCTAATAATTCAGAGTGGAAGTTTCCTTACTCTAGGACAGCTGTATGGTTGAATCAACATAATGTATATAAAGCAATAGGAAAGTGCCTGGGCCATAGTAAACTCAATAAATTTTAGCCACTATTATAGTTGTTATTTGTATCATATAGCCAGGATTTGTTTTTGTGATTGTTTGTTTTTGTATAAAGGCAGAATTAACTCATGATCTGAAACAAGCAGAAGTACTAGTGATAAAAGGAATAGAAGTAAAGAATATTAAGTACAAACAGGACAACAGGATTAGTGAGCAACTGAATGTAGGTATTGATGTGGTGATCTTTATAATTAATTTTTATAATTGGCTTCTTTCTTGTGTAAATGATCCAATAGTGTTTATGCTAGATTAACCAAAATAGATAATATAGAATGAGAAAAAGCTCTGGGGAGAACCGTAATGAGTTATTTTGGGGATATCACATACATGTTCCACAAATACTTAAAAAATGTGTGTTTAATCTCAGGCAAGATTCATTTATGAATTATATATTACAGGGCTTGTTTGAAACATTCTTTAAGGGAACTCTTAGAGATGGAGTAAAGAAAATGTTAAAAGTACCATTTAAAGTTTGGATGAAAAAGGGACATGAAACACAGAAAAGGAAAGTGAGGTAGGTAATAATGTTATCTTAGAAACCACAAGAATTAAGAATTTCAAGTCAGAGAAAATGATCAACAGTGACCAACGGCAAACAGAAATCAAGTAATACAGGAATTGGTAGTGTAACTTGATATGACCTCTTGAAAATAACTAATACCAATAAAAATCATTTAGGTTCTTTTTAGTTTCATTTTTCTCAGATACATAGAATGTTAAAGTCTGAAAGTTACCAATTTTAATGTCAGCTCACTTCAGTTTAATTTTATTCTTTCTTATCTATCAGGAAGCAGATGCTATTTAATGGTTTACTCATATATTTAACTAATTTTAAATTGACATTTATGTGGTTTTCCAAAATGCAAAGCCACTTAGTGTAAGAGGGCATCCTTAGACAAAGATATTTTCCAACATACGTATTATGTCACATGTTAGAGTTATAATTACCATTTATAGGTTGTTTAATTATTAACATAAAAATAGGTATAGTGAGTTTTAATTTTAAAATGTGTTACAATGAAAGTTGCTACAACTTACGTATTAATGAAATAATCATCTAAGGCTGGAATAGTTGTTTATGATGATTTAGTCAAATTCAAAATATTGTTTATTTTATATATTATTAAAAATAAAATTATTTAAATGTATAGATAATGAGTAACTGCATTTTTTTTTTAGGAATTGTGACATGTCAAAAAAGCAGAACATGGTTTTGAAATCAGCAGTTAAAATCCAACTGGAGGGGCATTTCACTTTTTAATGGAAAAATTGGTTTATCAATGCCTATAAGCATTTCTAAATATAAACACAGAAGGAATTTATGTCTTTCTCTATGTAGACCTAGTTACGTTTTTATATGACTTTATATAATTCCATCCCTTCTAAAAGTTACCTTCAGTAATATTTGCAGTTTTATTTATTTCCATTGGTATAAATGAATTATATTTAATTTTAACTGTAAAATGGAATTAATTAAATTTTAAAATATAGTTACAGACACAATGCAGAAATTATGCATAGCAATTTTGGTACTCCATTAAGCAAAAAATAAAATGTACCTGTAAACTATGATTTATTATGAAAAATGCTATTTTACATCTGGTGTGTGGTATAAAGTTTAATCCTGTATGAAACACATTAAGAAATCTCACAGTAACTGTCGGAGTTCGAGGTCTGTAATCTTGTCTGTTCTAGGTTCTTAGTGAGCTCTTGGTCAAAGAATGACCAGAAACACTGAAAGCAAGGTAAGCAGGAAACAAGGTTTATTGAGGAGAAAAAGGATTACAGAGCAAGAGCAAGATATAAGTTTACAGAGGAGAGCAAGATGCATACACCACAGAGGACAAATGGACCAGGACCCCTTGTCACAACAAAAATGCTTGGTTATGGTCTGGGTCTTCTTTCATAGTGTCTGGACTGGACCCTCCTTGTGGCTCAGATGTCACTATGGAACCACTTTGATTGGACAGTTGGGAGTTATATGATACAAGTCTTACTACGCTTGTGGATCCCCCATGAGCCTCTCTGAAAGCCGGTTGTTCCAGGTCACTTTCCAGACTCTATTGTACTTATGCTGTTTGGCCCATGGGCTAGAGAGTCCTCTGCATTCTTTTGTAGTTGGCACCCTAAGTTCTGACTGGCAGATTTGTAGGGCATTCCCTCCTCCCCCAGGTGTGGCAATCTCCTGCTTAGTCTCCAGTAGGGGCCAGAGGTCCCTAGCCGTCTACCAAACATAACCATGGATTAATACTAAAATTAACCACATAATAGGACATGTAGTTAAAAATGATCTTATTTTATTTGTGATGTCAGTTGGAAAATACCACTATCCAAAGTGTTACATACATCTTTTACAAACATAAATCGACTTCAAAATTTAGGGAAAAAAACTCTTAACTTTTTATGAGTCTGAAATAATTTAGTGAGCAATATATTTCACTTTAAGTATTATTCATATATCATAAGAGCTACTCTCATATGAAAATCAAAATAGTTCTATACATAAGGTATTGAAATAAGGAATGTTTCAGCGTATCTGAAATTTTGGTTTGGGATTAATTTTACTCTCTTTTAAAAATCCTTCAAATTATATAGGCAAATAACCTCTTTTTCTTAGAAATACTGATGGAGTTATTGCAGGGAGTGTTACTTTTGGAAGGAATATTTGTTTTATGTTGTTAACAGATTTTAATGAAAGCAAGATTGCAAAACAATAGATAAAATATAATCATTTCTTTTTGCCACTTCCCTACTTTGAAAGACAGAATTAACTAAATACTTTATTTTCTTTGTCTTTTAAGTTACATTAAAAATTATATATTTGTAAGAGTAAAACTTGTGTACCTATAGTTTTAATATCAAACTATCAGTCAAGCAGAATGATCTGTATTTGGAATGGAGACCAGTATAAACACTTCCAAAATCACAAAGAAAATTTACAAGAATATAACACATCTTTTATTTATACCTTGAATGAAAATGTACATAATCTCGTTCAATAATTCTCAAAAGAACTACAAAGTCACATTTAAATTAGCAGCACCAATTTGAACAACAAGAATAAAACAAGGAATTTTTATTTACTATTTTAATTTTTTTCCATTAAAATATGTGAAAATATGCCTTCCATTAAACATCCTGACCCTTAAGAAATTCCAAATTGCTTTCAAAATACATCTCCATACTATTTGTATATAGTTCATAAAATATGATTTTGTTATTTGCAGTTTAGAAACATGACTATTAAATTTCTAACATAATAAGATTCCTCTGATAACTACTTTCAACATTTTACATGTCTCATATATAAACCAAGTCAGGGCATACGTACCAAAATCTGGAAGACAAACAGCAAAAAGGAGTTGGGGTGAATTATGAGTAATGAAAATGTAAATACAAGACAATTAAAGGAGAAAAATATATGTGTTATGCAATAAATAGCTGATGCCAAACTTAGTAACTGTGTTGAATAGGATATTTTAAAACAGAAGGTCAGATACTTTTGATAAGCTGAAACATTTTTGCAACTATACTGCATAAAATTTATAGTTTGAAAGTGATTTTATGTGTTATATGCTTGGGTAAGACTTACCAATTGTGTTCTCCAAAAACAGTCCTTTAGACTGAACGAGTCTACTAAGATGATTATCTTCTTCTTAGTCATATACTGAGTCATATCATGAATAAAGTCCAGATAAAGAGAAAGTTGCTTAAATAGATGTCACATTTACATATAATTTTAATGATCTAAAAGGATTATACTAAGTCATGAACTTTGGATTTTCTTTTATATGACTTCTTTACATAGTTTTAAATTAAAATAATGTTATTCAGTTCCTTTAGATATTGCTATTCTGAAAAAGTACTTATGCAAGACAGAGACCATCTACAAAATTACAAATAAGTGTCAACCAAGTGGAAATGGAATACTCCTTCATCAAATTGTCCATCTTTTCCATCTTCTAAATAGTAATTGTACAGAAAACAAAGTTTTGAATGTCTGAGAAAAATAAAATATATTTTAAAAAATTTATTGGCTTGAAAATCATATACTAGTGTAAAATTAGAATGACTTAAAATATAGATTAGTGAAATGACATCAGTATGTAGTGCTAGTGATTTTTATAACACAAAGCACTCGTTTTACTCGTTACTGTCACAGAATTGAATATATGTAGTTGTTTTCATGATGTATTTCCATTGAAATTTCATGACAAAAGATAAAATACCCTGAAACTGAAGTTAACATTTCAAATATACTTAACTAAATAACCAGAAAATTACTTAAGATAAAACCAAATGAATAATTTGATTTTATACCATCAAAAATAACTAAAATTTCCTAATAAAAGACATATTCTAATTACATCATTCTTTATCTACAAAATAAACTTTCATTTAGCACTTTGTAGTTAAGGAACACAGAACACCTGTGGTTTGAAATCTGAAATGATATCTTGGGTTTCTATTGCCATTTTAATTTATTGTTTCTTCTTTCCAAAGCATGAAATACAAAGCATCAATACAGCCTTCATACTGAGCTAAGATGCAATCATTCGAGGCTCAAGTGAGGGTCTAATCATGTTATCACAAGACTGTAAACAGCTTATTATGCACTAGAGCAGTATGGACACCTTTTAAAAAAGCTTTTAAATGGTAACCATGCTGAGCTCAAATGAGACAATTATGGATTTAAATGGATCTTAGTAGTAATAAGAGAATTATGAATATGTTGAACAATGAAACATAAAAGTCTTCCAAAGAAATGAAAATTTTGGAATATGTATTTAATTCCTAATATTATATTTATATGTCTTACTTTTTATTTTATCAAAGTTAAAAAAATATTTGATAGGTCATTTCTCAAATATTGGTATTGAAATGCATCATGACATTTTAAAGGTAGTCTAAGAAAACATATATTGTTGATTAACTGTGTAATCTTTTGGAATTTTATTATTTGGCATTAATGCTTAAGTGTGTATCTGCCATTGCACAAGTAAAAATCTATTTTCCATTATTTACTGTGTTAGTACAATAGAAAACATTCAAGCCTTCCACGCTAGGAAAGGCTCTAGAGTCTTGATTTTGCAACAAGGGAAAATGAGTTTTCTTTCATGTCCGTGGACTTTCCAATTTTCCATTGTTTTGGTTATTTAGTGCTGCATAGGATTTTTTGCTGCTATTTTCTAAAATATGGACTTCAGGATTCTATGCACAGACATTACATAGCATTCTTTAAGTGTACTCACCTCTGGTACATGTAGTTACCTAAAAATTCAAATATAAATGTTTTCCAAAAGTTTCCCATCATAGTTTACTATTGTTCTAGTAATGATAGGCTCTGCCTAATCAAGCAGGATCCTAGAGCTTTTTGAGAGTCAGGGAAGAATATTGAGGCTGTAGTCCAAAATATGTGGATTTCAGTACTTCCTCTTACTTCTTGGAGAAAGTCGATCTATTTAGGGTTTCATTTCTTCTAAAGGATATGATTTTACTAGACTGAATTTTCTTTGAATTCTTTTGATGGGCTAATGTAAAAAATATATTTGAATTGAGCTAATCTGTCAGAGAAAAAATAATTCATCTTTGGGATTTACTCTCTAATATTTTTCTTTTTTGTTTTAAGTACATGTGAAATGTAGCATTTTGTGAAAAGTCTTTGAAAAAGAGTGTTCGAGGAGGGGATGGGTACATACACACCTAATGGGTGCAGTACACACCCTCTGGGGGGTGGACAAGCTTGAAGCTCTCACTGGGGTGGGACAAATCCAATATATGTAACCTAAACATTTGTACCCCCGTAGTATGCTGAAGTAAAATAATAAAAAAATAAATAAATAATAATAAAAAAGAATGTTCCAGCCTCTTATGGGAATATGAAAAGGTGTAAGTGAAGAGTTAAGAAATGAAGAAGATATGATACTTAGGTGTTTCTCAGCAAAAGAGAAGAAGAGATTTTGGGTTGTGCCAACAATGAAAAGATCAGTAAAACAACAGAGTTTCTGCTCTGGGGATTTGATGTCACAAACATAATGAATTTATATCCTGTGGGTAATTCAAAGCGCAGAGGAGTTCCTGGTTTACTCCTAACTTGGGTCTCTTGGGGGAGACTTCCGGGTAGGCTGGTCCCAGGCAGCTATAGCACAGTTAATATGACCAGGCAGAAAGGAGGTCCTGTTTGTTCGTGTCAGTCTGTCTCAGTTCCTGTGTGGCAGAGATAGCACATGGACAAGCCACTGGGCCTATTGTCCTGGGGAATCGAGGAAGCAGTGTGAGCGCCTAAGCTAAACGCAAGAGAAGGAAGATACACCACTTAAGACATGAAGCACCAGTGGCATCATGAGAGTCAGATTAAACTCTGACTAAAACAGAAAACTCTGATTTCTTTAGCAAAAGATTCACTGATGATAACGGCCTAACACCTGGGTACATTACTGCAGCAATCACATATCAAGAGTTTCCCAGGTAGCAATGTGTACCCAGGTACCTGCATGAAGCCAAAGTCTTCTCTTGCCTCCAAAATCAAGAACTCATGTAAGTCAGTTTCCCATATGTCCAGATGCCATTCGGAGAAGATGAAAGACCTGAAAAACTGTTATATATCTCAAATATACTTATTTAAACCTAAATAGAATGAATTACCATATCAAAATAATTTTTATGCCCAGATTAGGACTGGATTTGCCCTTATTTTCCCTTCACAAATCATGGTAGTGAGTGGCTCAAGAGGCAGATCAGATGCATTAAAAATAATAAAATTTCTAATTTATTTTTCCATGGAGTTGTAGTGTGAATAAAACTGCAGTGATGCTATTCATGAATCATAGTTTTTTTTTTAACTAAAGTGTAAGAAGTCATAGAAAAACGTTCTGGGAGTTCCAATTTGCTGTATGTACTTTGCATTCCTTAGTCAAATAAGGAAAAAACATTAATGATGCCAGGAGCAGAATCGTCCAAGGATGACCTTGGGTGCTGTGGACAACAGTACATTTTCCCAGCTGTGCCTAGCTATCATTACCGAGCAGGGGTGCTGACATGGGCAGTACTATGACAATCCACTGGCACCACAGCACCGAGTTCCTCAGGTGCATTGGAGCCAGAGTTTCCAGGTGACACCTATAAACAGCAGGCTCCAGACTAAAGGATACAAGCAGCCATGCAGGCCATTTTTTCACATTCTAAGAAGGGAGACATGCAGAACAATGTGGGGTCCCCGACTGGAATCAAACCATGCCCAGCTGCAGCTGAACCCCCAGCCCTGGCACGCCACGCCATTGGCTGATGCGGAAACTGAGGAACTGCATGATTCTTTGTCTTGCTGAATTTACCTTTGTGAGTTCACTCCTATCCCAATAAATCCTACTCCTTAACTCATGTTTTCTGACTTTCTGGGAGTCTTTCCGACTCCTGGTACAACTGATGGCAACTCTGAAGGGATTCACCCAGAACAAGGCAGTTTAAACCTTAACTAATAAAAGAGTCCCTCTCAGTAGATGAGTTATTGTTTCAGTCACAGAATTTTGCGTATTTCCATTTGAAGAACATTTCTTTGCAACTTTACATCTGTTAGACGTTATTCAAAAAATGGAAGAAATTTAGAAAGGAGAAGAATGTTTTTAAATTAGTTAATTCTACAGCGCATTCTATTCATTGTGTAACAGTATTTTCTGAGCACAATATCCCTAAAGATAATCACTGCCTAGTGGAAGACATCCCACTTCAGTGTGAAAATGATTTTTATTTTATAAAAATGAAGGAAGAACACACACTGAGAACACATGTATGATCACAAACATGAAATAAAAAAAATGTCCTCCCTCTTTCTTTGAATTCATTTCTTTGCATTTGTAGTTGTGGACTTGAGAATAACACGATGTATTAACATTTTTACACAAGAAATGGGACATTTCGCTAGTGAAAAATTCGTACTCTAAGCCTCATGCCTTCTCAATGTTGAGCCATGCACCTTTAGTCATTTTCACACCAGTTAAGAAAGCTAAAGTCTAAATACCAGGGAGTAGAGGAAAAGGCCTGATGAATTAAGTTTGATTCAGGATTTGGTAAGTTTTCTTGAATTAGACAAGGACATCGCTCTGTTCCAGAACAACCTAAGCTTACAGTCAAGGGTGTGGATGCACTTGCATTTTTCTGATGCGGGTCAGGATAAAATGATAACATTAGTTGTGGTGTTCTTATGATAACTATATATCAGTATCTAATCCAAATCTTTGTAATACCATACTACATTTTTTTTCAGGCTCACATTAAGTGCTTACAGAGCTCATATCAAAAACTTTCATTGTAGGTTAATTAAAAGATATTACCTATGTTAATAACCATTACTAAAATATGAAGCGAAACTTTTGATAAGAGGGGAAATGGATACGAAGCATATGTAATGGTGAATTCTTTCTTTATAATTTCATCAAAACATTTAAAGTAAAACAACAAAAAATCAGATAAGATTCTTCAAACTAATGTCAAATAATGTCATTTTGCTTCAACAGCCCAATTTAAACTGATTTTCATTACTAAATTTGAAATCTATATTAATTTCATGGTGTAGTATTAGAAGTCCTATTTGAACATGCAAGGTTATAAGATCTGAAACCAGGATTCCAAATCAGAAAATTGCTCGTTTGTTATAACACTTGAAAAATAAGTAGCATTGTATAGTGATATTGGAAAACTATTTAGTAAAATATAAAAATGTATTAAAATCACTAAAGTATGCATTTTTTAACTTTTAACTTTTTTGCTTCAAATTTATTCCAAGATTGAATAAACAATAATAAAGCAAAGTCTTATTGAAATACAAATGTTTGTATTATCTGCTTTATAAATAAATTATAAATAAATAGCAACACCCTAATCACTATGAACAAAATGTGTTTAGATACACTTTCAGTATAACAATTAACCTAAAAATAAAATAAATCTCAGAAAGAAAATTAAACTATTTTGTTGTCATTCAAATAACACATTATTCTAAAATCTTGCTTTAATTAGTATAGATATTTTAGTGGAATATCCAGAAAATGAAACAAATTGCATGAATTTTCACAAAAATTTTGGATATTTGCTAATGCATTCCTATAACCAAAGTTTGGTGATACCAAAATTATCGACTGATATTCTGCTGTTCTTATTGTTCATTTATTAAATTGCACTTCATTCAGTTGGAAAATGCCTATCAGCACTGTGTTTTGTGACACACAGAAATTACATAGTTAATTTTGCAAATCTCATAAGCTTAGCACTTTAAAGATTTATTTGAATTCTTTAAATGATATGCCTAATAATATTTTGAAGCATTTTATAAAACTTTATTAAACTCAAGTGAATTATTATTTTCACTAAAAATAGCATTCAGTTTCTTTCAAACTGATTTTGATTTTTGCCATCATGTGTTTTAAAGGAGTTTTAAACTTAAGGGATTAGTGAAAAAGAAGAAAAATATAGACTAACCTCAAAAATATCTTCTTGACTAAAATATTTTAAAGTCAGCCATAATTCTTTAAAGACATGAAAATAATTTCAGAGGAGATACTATGGTGTTTCAGTAGGGTATCTTTTATATTTCATCAGTATTAGTAGTAGTCTTTTTAAATCTAATTTAATTCTTCTGGTATTACACTCTCTAGTATTATATAATCACAATTTTTGAGGAAATAAAATCATTAAAATAACTTTTATGTAAGTAATTCAATGTATCATTGGAATCATAGTATTGTTTATATAAAATAAAGACATTAACTATAGCAATTCATGAATTTGAAGTGTTTGTTAACATTGATTCGTCAGCACAAGGGGTGAGACTAGTTTTGAAAATAAAGTATATAATATAGAGTGATGGTTATCCTGTATAATATATAAATAAAAATTATATATTGGTAATATGTAAAGAGCTAGTATAAGATAAATTTAACAAAGATAAAATAAAAATCTTTCCTTCTTATCATTTCTACTTGTTATCAATTTAAAATCCTAGCAAAAAATATACCTTTTTATTATATTGTAATTACATTATGCAACATGAATAAATAAAAAGGTGAATTTAAAAAAATGAACACAGTCCAATTAGGTACTCGCAAATTTATTTTTTGATTTTTTTTACACTTTATTGTCAATGGCTTCAAAATTGTAAAGATCATTCACCTTAATTATTAATATTATTGTCAGTGCTTATTAAAGGATCTAGGTCAGACATTGGATATCTGGATTTTTAGTTAACAAGGCAACAACCAGCATTTCCAATTACTATGTATGGGAGCTAAAGGTTTCTAAAACTGCAAATGTTTGCATTATATCACAGATAAAGATATTTTTCTCAGCAAAACATACTTTGCAGCAGTTTTACACTCACTTTTTATTCTAATGTCCATCATTTCAATGTCATAAATATTCAAAAAGGAAATGTACAATACAATTTAGTATTTTTAGTGTACAATTCTTAAAATTTCACAACATATAACTAATATTAGAATGAAGGTATAAATCAGTTTCGTCACCCCCAAAGATTCCCACATGCTGCTTGTAACAAAAAAACCTGTGCTCTTGTCTTACTGTACGTAAGCACTGACCTGTCCTCTTTTCCTATAATTTTGCTTCTTTCAGTATGTCATCGAAATGGAATAATATTTTATATACTTTTGTGGCTATAACTCAGTTTATTGCATTTGCAATTTATCCATGTTGTTTGAATCAATACTGTTCCTTTTTACTGCTAAATTTTATTCCATTGTATAAAGATACCACAGTTTGTTTATTCACTCACAAAATGAAGAAAATTCAAGTTGTTTCCTTTAGGGAGAAATTATAACACTATCATCAGAATGCATGTACAATTTTCATATATCTTGGGATAGCTGGAACATATGACAAATCTATGTTTAACTTCATAAAAACTGTCAAACTGTATTTCAAAGAGCCTATGACATTTTTTATTCCCATCAGTAATTTATGAGTGCTTTATTTGCTTCAGGTATCTTAGCTAGCACTTAGGTTCATTAAAGATAGGTATACTATTATTGCAGATGACTAATTAGTACATATACTTTCATACATATATTGGAATATGTAATACATAAATAAATAGATAAATATATAATATGTAGACATATATTCTATATGTTTTAGTCATTCAAGCAAATTTGAAGCAGTATTTGGGTGGAATTTTAATTTTAATTTTCCCAGCTAACAATCATGAAAATCTCTGCATATATTTATTTGCCATTCTTAGATGGTCTTTCATGAAATGCCTCTTCAAAACTTATGCCCACTTTTTTAATGATTTAGTTATATTTTAGTTTTGAGGGTTGTTTATGTATTTTTGGATACATATAATAGAATTGCTTTATCAAATAGATGTCTTGCGAATAACTTTATTCAGTCTGTGACTTGATTTTCATATTCTTAAGAGCATATTTTTAATAGCAGAAATTTTTAGTTTTGATAAACTCAAATATCTATCAAATTTTTGCCTGAATTATGTTTTTTCTTTCATATCTAATAAATTGTAATCTAACCTAAAGCCACACGATTTTTTGGAAATGTTTTTCATTTAGAATATGTATGTTTTAGATTTTACATTATGTCTATAATCAATTTTGAGTTGATTTTTGAAGGAGAAGCCAGATATGAATTAGTACTTTTTTACATATTAATGTTCAATGATTCCAGCATCATTTGCAGAAAGGCTATCTTTTCTCCATTGAATTGTCTTTGTAACTTTATTGAAAATCATTTACCACATATGTGTGGGTTCTGTTTTTGGACTCTAGTCTATTCCATTCTCCTGTATATTTATACATTCTGCAATACCACATTATCCTGGTCTCAGAAACTTTATAGAAAGTCTGGAAATCAGGTAGCTAGAATTCTCCCATTTTTTCTAAAATTGTTGGTGAGTTTAGACCTTTGAATTTCTACATAATTTTAGAAAAAGCTTGTCTATTTCTAAAAAAAATAATCTCGGGATTTTTATTGGAATTGCCTTGAATGTATAGATCAATTTGTGAAGAATTAACATATTAACAAATATCAGTCTTTCAATTCATTTTTTAAATTGTGGTAAATTTGTTTTATCATTGTTTGTAGTTTCCTTGCTCACATAGCTTTCATTTACTTTGTTAGACTTATATCTATGTATTTTTTGTTTCTTGATGCAATTCTATATAGTATTTATTTTTAATTTCCAACTGTTAATTGCTGTTGTGGATAAATTTGATTTTTGAATCCTGAATCTTTGAATTCTGTGATATTGCTAACTCACATATTAGTGCTAATAGATTCTAGCAGCTCTTTTGATAGATTCGTTGGGATTTCCAACATAAAGAACCACGTCATCTGAGAAGACAGAGTTTTTAATTACTTCTTTTGGATCTATTTATTGCCTTTTGTTTATTTATTTTATTTTATCACATTGACTAGAACCTCTATTAGGATATTTGAACAGAGATGGTGAGAGCAGGTTTATTTGCCTTATTTATAATCATAAGAAATGCACTTAGCTGTTCATCATCAACAATATAAAAAATAAGTTGTATTTTTCTAGAGACATCCCTTGTAATATTACAGAATTCTTCTTCAAATTCTAGTTTTCTGTTTTGTGTTTTATCAAGAATTGCATATAAACTTTTAAATTTGATTTTCTGGTTCAATTCAGTTGATTATATAGATTTTTTTCTTTAGTCTGCTCATATGGTGAATTACAATTACTGATTTTTGAACATTGAAACAACTTTGAATTTCCAAAAAAACTCAATTTGATCATAATGTATTAACATTTTCATATATTTCTTAATTCTTTTGTTATTTTAAAAAAACATTTTGTATCCATGTTCAAGAGAGATATTGGTTTCTGTTTTTGTTGTTTTTTTTGCCTATAAATACCTTTGCCTGTTGTTAAATTAGGATAATTATAAAGAAATAAAGATATTAAGTCGGATGGTGCCCCCCACACACACACATACACACACACAACAGCATATGAGAAGTTTCATTATTGCCATTATAAGGGTTACTTAGAACAGGGCAGACTTCTCAAGCTGATCTGAAAATATTTGGAGAAGAAAATAAAGGAGATTGGCTTGGAGTTTTTATGGCAGTTAGGAGATGGGACTGGATAAGGTTTTCTACAGAAAGATCGAGGCTTGAATGGTTTTAACTTCCTGCCAGTGCCTAACCAGGAAGCTCTGGGCTTTAACACCAGCCAGCCCAGATGTGGGACAAAAGGGAAAGAGATAGGATGCGGCATAAAAGCTGTCCGCAGTCAAACATCAAAAATGGAATCAAACTCTTTACTATAGAAATGTTGGCGAGATAAAAAGAGTTGGGAGATAGTCCTTTCTGTGAAATTTTCTGGAAGAGTTTGTGTAGAATTAGAATAATTTCTCCCACACATATTGGATTGAATTCACCAAGGAAGCCTCCTTGTACTAAAGTTTTGTTTGTCAGAAGGTTTTAAGAATGAATCTAGTAATATTTAATAGAGTAATAATCAGATCTTTAATTTGTCCACAGTGATCTTTGCATATCACTATGCATACACACACAAATTCTAATATTTTATGATTGTGCACATACTGCTATTCATAGTATATTTTTATAACTTTTTATTGTCTTCAGGGTCAGTAATGATATCCCTGTTTTATAAAATTTAAAGCTTCTTTTGATGGTAAGACACAATACAGTCATACTTGAACAAAGGAAAGGCAAAACTCTTTGATACTTACAGCTCTGGAGGAGAAAAGGCTGACACATAGAGCCACACTCAGGGTTGCACCCAAGGACAGGGTGGGCTGTAGGGTAAAGCTCATATATGACAAGCAGGGTAAGGTTAGCTGGGTTTCACAGTCTCCCTGTGGTTTGGTTAATTTGAATGATTTCTTGGGCTTCAGGGCTCCAGTCTAAACATGAAAAAGTCAGACAAAGTTTAATATGGCATCATCCTACAAAATATCCGACCCATACTCCTAAATTCTGTCAATATTATCAAAAATAATAAATCTAAGAAGCTGTGATAGCCAAGAGTTGTTAGCCTGAGACGTGATTACTAAATGTAATGTGATATCCTACATGGGATCTTAGAACTGAACGAGAGTATTAGGTAAAAATTATGGAAGTAGATTCTGATAGCTATAAAATAATCAGATGTTTATTTTTAATGTATAAGAAAATAAATATTTTTAGAATTTGTTAAAGAAAAATACATTTTTCTAGTGGCAAACTTAAAATATGTTATTTCTGTTATAAAAACAGCTACTTAAAAAACTCTTTTCTTTTTTAAATCACACTAAAAGAATGTATTTCAACCACTACACAAAGGTATTTGAAGTAAGTAAAATAATAAAGAATCTTAAAAAATGAGTATTCTCTCTATTATCCTCTCATGTTAAATACTGTATTTTTAGCTGCAAAGATATTGAAATTTCTCTGAAAATAATATCATGTTAGTACAATCTTTGCCATGATCCTTGCCTTAGATCATTATAGGAACAGCTTAGATCCATGCAGAGGTAGAATGTTGGTAAACTCCCACAAATACGTTCGAAGGAAGGTTGGTGGGTGATTTTGCATGCAACTGTATTACAGGTGGGATTGGTGTCCAAATGCATGATATTCTGTAATGGTTTTATAATTTTAATTAATGCTATCTTTTCTTCTGAATATACCAATTTTGGAGATAAATACCCAGCCATAATCAAATCTGTTACAGTTGTGCCCCACATAACAAAGTTTCTGTCAACGTCAGACCAGACCACATATACAACAATGGTTTCATAAGATTAGAATGGAACTGGAAGATTCCTATTGCCTAGAGACATCGTAGTTGTCATGTGATAAATAATAAAACACGTTACCTTTTCTATGTTTAGAATCACAAATACTTACTATTGTTACAACTGCCTACAGTAACATGCTGTACAGATTTGTTTTCTGGAAACAAGAGGTTATGCAATATAGCCTAGGGATGCAGTAGGCTATACCATCTAGGTTCACCGAAGTCTACTCTGTGATGTTCACACAATGACGAAATTGCATCACACTACACATTTCTCAGAATATATCCTCCGTGTTAAGCAATTCATAACTGTGTTGAGAATCATGTAGAAGTAAAAATATCTTGTAGTTATTTTGCCAATTTAAATGGCTTTTCTTTATTACACATAATAGTTTTGCATAATTAAATAGAAACAAATGCAAAATTTAAACTCTATTATTTGCCATGAAAAAGTATATTAGTGTACAACTTGGGAATTGATCTGTAAAAGTAAATCTGAATAATTCAAAGTGGACTTTTTATGTCTTATAATTTCTTAATTTAGTTACTAAAATAGAAAATAATTTCATGTAGATGCATTATCCTTTATCATAATTAGCAAGTCAGAATCACTAAGGCATACTCTCCTTCAGGTTTCCAAATAATTCTAGACTATCTGCAGTAGAAGAAATATTTGGATGGAGCATTTTGTAAAATTGAACCAGTTTGTATGTTATGAAACTGACACCCACTTCCATATGTTCATGTTAATTAATTTTCCAAGTGTTAGTTCACTGCCATGTAGACAAATCCATAAAAGAGCATAGACCACTCCACCCCCAAGATAGTGAATGACAAGGCTCTGGCAGCAGATGGTGAGTAGGTCATTCCTTTTTCCATCGGGGATTATACCTGACTAGATTAGAAAATACGGAAGTATCATGAAAAATGCCATCTATTTTCGAAGCTCTGATTTGACTGCCCAGCTCAGAGCAATATTTAGAAATGCTCACACGAAGTTAAATAAATGACTAAAGATGGAAGGGGAAATCAGTACATTAGCCATTGGAGATTTTTAATTGTTTAAACTAATGCTACCTTTGACTTTTATATCATATTTTAGATGGTTCACCTGATGAAAATCAGACATATATCCTAATACGAGAAGAAAAATCACCTGGAGTCTTATCAAAGTTTAGATTCCAAATAAATAATTCTTCCAGGTCTCTGCAGAGCTAACAAGGTTGATCTGGGGAGAGTAGAGACGTACAGAAATTGTTAACAGTTCATCTGTAACCTGACTCACATAATAAATATGAGAGTTTCATATGTACCTTGGTCACCTAGATCAGTAGTCAAAATTACTTCTCTAAACACACAAAATTAGCACAGAAAAATATTTATTTGTGTTTACTTACTCTAAAATGAAGTAGCAAATAAAGGAAAAGCAGGTATTGCTCATATTAAATATAATAACTGAAGGTTAAATGATTTTATGAACCAATATCATTGAAAATATCATTAACTTAAAAAGAAACATGCAATGAAGATTTGCTGGCTAGATTGAGTTAGGTTCCATACATGGTTAATTGGTAATTCATATAGATGACATTCATGCATTAACTTTTTTCTTTCTCTTTTTTGGGGCTTTAAAAAGTTAAATATTTTACTTTTATTTATATAATTTTTTCATTGAAGTCCTTAAATATGTTATATTTTCTTCTTGTCAATCCTCGATCCCTGCTGTATCATTTGTTGTTACTTTGTTTGGTCTGATTTGATTCAGTTGTTGAAAGTCTTACCTATTAGTTTCCCTAGTAGATTGCTCATTAAGATGATTTATGCTATTTAGCAGGAAAGCTAAACTTCACGGTTTAAAAAGAAAGGGAGGAGATAATGCTGACATGTCGAATGGAATAAACCATTTTTGAAGATTTAGCTTCCATTAATATTAAAATATTCAAAGTATTTATTTTATTATTTTTACATCTTCACAGACTGTATTTCTTTACAGAATCATCATAAGCAAAATATAAAGCTAGAAATGTGCCCTGAAAGATAGCATTTAGTTTTAAGAAACAACGGTGATATAGCACCTCTTGTATACTCCTGGATAGAGGTGGAACCCATTCTACTATGTGAAATATCCCAAGAATGGAAAGATAAACACTGCATGTACTCACCATCAAATTGGTTTTAACTGATCAACTCATAAGTGCACATATAAGAATAACATCTATTGGATATCGGGAAGAGGGGA
Organism: Avahi laniger; assembly: GCA_963575035.1. NCBI lineage: Eukaryota > Metazoa > Chordata > Mammalia > Primates > Indriidae > Avahi > Avahi laniger. The sequence continues at coordinate 2,630 of CAUYSK010002497.1, read as the reverse complement.
GGGGAGAGGAGGGAACAGGTATATGCATACACAAAGAGTGCAATGTGCACCGCCCGAAGGATGGACATATTTGAAACTTGGACTTAGAGGGGAGGGGAGCAAGGGCAACATACGTAACCTAAACATCTGTACGCCCATAATGTGCTGAAATAAAAAAAATATATATATGAAAACATTTATTCACTGTTCCCTCAGGGATTTAAATATGTATTAAGTTAAAATAACACCTATGCAGTTATTATTTCTAATGAATGTAGAGAATGGGCAAGGCCTGATTAGAAAAGGATAGAAAGAAAAGGGATTAAGTCCTTTACTTCATTGATTCATTAAGCAAACATTTATTGAACACCAATGGGGATAGAGACCTCTTCATTCTCGTCTTAGATTCTTTTCTTTCTCTGCCTCTGCATGGGCAAGCCCACTAGGGAATTAGCTGTGCTGCTGGAAGGAATCTAGAGAACTGGTTGCTGTAGACAAGAACAGTCACAGAAGGATGATGAAACAACATTGTTCACAGCCAAGAAGCAGTGATCTCAAATTTATCATAATACAAATGCAGAGTGATAAATAATTTTCAACATCAGCTTTATGTAATAATCATAATTATCTAATAATCATAAAGAGTAACAACTTTTTGTAAGCAGAGGCTTTTATAATTGTTTACAAAAATCATGAACATCCTTAATGAGTGTGTTTTTCTTCTCAACCGTGATCTGGCTTTTAAAAGGAAATGAAATATTTTTAGATGCTGTGCTCTGACAAGAAGAGAACCTCACTGCATCTACTACTTGTATTATAGTGGTTGTTTAAAAACCTTTAGGTTACATTGGAATGTTGATATAACAGTACTCACCCCTGAGCATTTGGCATGAAGTAGCTCCTTTTCAGAGGTCATCTGAAAGGAGCTACATTTTAAATGATTGTTTCTCACTTGTGCTAAATCAGGAGTGGGGAACCTTTTCATGTTGGAAGGCTGCTTTAATTTAGCTGCTATCAAATAAGGCTGCATTCAAGAATCTTCAACTTGATATACTTAAAAATGTGTATTGTGAATATCTCAGTAGTATGTACTTAGTTTTAATCTACTATTTGTTAATTTTATAGTTAACAACCCCTTTTTTAATGACTTGGTTGTGTCTTCTTTTTGTTGGAAATCATTGGAATATTTGTTTGCCACATTGAGATCTCCAGTTTTTAGTTGCTCCTCTGGATGGGTATTAGTCATTTGTGACCCTTGATCTCGGTTAGGTAGGAGAATGTAGATTCATTACAATAAGTGGGTGAAAATTAAGAAAGCATTTTTTGGGTATGTTGCTAAAGGTGTGGGTATTTTTCTCCATTTTTGTTTATTTCAACTGGATCTTTTTTAGCATCAAACAATAACTTTACAGCGTCATCTACTGAGAGCTGGATCAGTTTGAGTGTGATGTTATGATTCTCAAAGTGAGTGATCCTTTCATTGTATTCTCCAATTAACAGGTTTATAACTGCTGTGAATTCTTCAAATGATTCCTGTATATCATCCTGCTCATCAGTGACTTGCTAACTGGGAAAAATGTTCATCCAAAATTTCCGTTTTAAGAACAAGTGGTTTTAAAAAAGATAGCTTTTTTCAAAATGCTTGGATTTTTTCTTGTGACGTATCATACATAGACATAGTTTTACCTTGCAAGGAAATATTCAAGTCATTTTGATTTTATATGTTATCACACAGAAATGCTGTATTCCTATAGAAATATTTCAGTAATTCACATTGCTGATTTTGTTCTTCATAAAATTTAACTATCTCTTCCCACAGAGATAAAATTTTGGTTAACACCCATCCCTACAATAGCCAGTGCACTTTAGAATTACACAAAAAATCCACATTAAATACCTCATCGCTCCTCTTTAGTGTGTTATCAAACTGACAATGCCATGTTGCATTTGCACAAATATAGTTAGCAGTACTTGCTGGAAAGAATCACTTAAAATAGTAGCTTTAGCTCAGAGATTTTGCAGATCCAAGATGCAATAAAAAGAAATGAGAGCACCTGAATCTGCTAATACTTTTTTTTATCTGTGCAATAAACCCTTCATGGTTTCCTGTCATGGAAGATGCACCATCTCCATATGCACTAGTCAAATTTATGAAATTCATTCCAACTTCACATTTTTCTTGAAAGTTGTTGAATATACCTATTCTCCATATTGTGTTTGCAGGAGTGCCCAAAGTGAGTAACTCTTAGTAGCAAAGAAAATCTTATGTTATGACCTGAATGAAGTATAAAACCTGTGCTTAGTTAGTAGTATCAGTTAATTCATCCAATGCGATTGAATAGTATATATTATCCTTTTGAAGTATTGCATTAAATTGTTGTTAAGCTGAAGGCTAATTCATTATGCCAATGAGTTATGGTTCTCCTTCAAAGAGGCAGTTGTTTGTACTTTTTTTTTTTTTTTTTTTTTTTTGAGACAGAGTCTCACTTTCTTGCTTGGGGCGAGTGCCATGGCGTCAGCCTAGCTCACAGCAACCTCAAACTCCTGGGCTCAGGCAATCCTACTGTCTCAGCCTCCCAAGTAGCTGGGACTACAGGCATGAGCCACCATGCCCGGCTAATTTTTGCTATATGTATTTTTAGCTGTCCAAT
>CAUYSK010002495.1:0-33445 GCA_963575035.1 Avahi laniger | reverse complement strand
GATACATTAGCATTCACAGCTGGGTTGTCTCCAGTGGAAATTTTATAACCGTATTATGGCCTAAACTCTGTCCTTCCAGAGGGTGACCATTCTTTTGTTCTAGGATTCTGAAAGATGAGTTCCTTTTTTTTTTTTTTTTTTTAATTTCAGCATATTATGGGGCTACAGATGTTTAGGTTATGTATGTTGCCCTTGCCCCTCCTCTCCCCCTAAGTCTGAGTTTCAAATATGTCCATCTTTTGGGTGGTGCGCATTGCACTCTTTGTGTATGCATATACCTGTCCCCTCCCCCCGGCCCAACATCCTGTAGATGTTATTCTTATATGTGCATTTATGTGTTGATCAGTTAATACCAATTTGATGGTGAGTACATGTGGTGCTTGTCTTTCCATTCTTGGGATACCACACTTGGTAGAATGCATTCCAGCTCAACATAGGTTTTTTAATACCCTTCCTTTTTCTGCTCAGGAAGAGACATTCATGAACAGAGTTGAAGTTAAAGTAAAGATTCCTGAGGAGCTAAAACCTTGGCTTGTTGATGACTGGGACTTAATTACCAGGCAAAAACAGGTACTTTGAAAACTATATAGATTACAAGCTATATGATGTTCTTGCTAGCAAAAAAAAAAAAAAAATTAAAAGTGTTACATAGACTTTAAATTTTAAGGTGTGACTGATAGATAATACTTTAATTCAGCAGATGTACAATTAGCCAGCAGAATAACTTGAAGAATAAAAGTACATATATAAATTTCTTGTGTTGATAAAGGTGGAAGTAACTCATTTTTGGAGGTTGCTAGGGCAGGAACTCATTTTGAAAATTGATAAAAGCAAAGAAGCATGTGTTTACTGTCCTGTCATTGAAAATGGAACATCCACACACATCCCTGCTGATGGAATGCAGTAGAAAGCACGCACCACCACTTGCAGAGGTGTTCATGGCCCTCCAAAGGACCTGAATCGTGTTAACGCTCCTAGATCTGTTACTAGTTTATAGGAAATAAGGTTGTTTAATAGAGGAACATGTTTATTAATCATTAAAGTCCATAATGAGAAATTCTGTAGGACAAATAAACCAATTTCTTTAAGCAAACAAATGCCGTAGTTAGGATTGGAAAAGGTGGGGGGAGAAGAGTAGGGACTAGAGGATTATGAGACTTAAGAGAAATATCAGTCATATACAACGTGTGGACATCATTTGAATTCTTATTTGAATCCTTTGGAGGATTATTTAGTTGTATCTAAACTTCCTGTTTTCAAACCATGGTTCTGGCTGGGCATGGGGGCTCACGCCTTGATTCAGCACCTTAGGAGGCCAAAGTGGGAGGATCACGTGAAGCCAGGAGGTCGAGACCAGCCTGGGCAACATAGTGAGACCCCTGTCTCTACAAAGTGTAAAAACATGAGCCGGGCATGGTGGCATGTACTTATAGCCCTAGCTACTCAGAAGGCTGAGGCAGGAGGATCACTTGAGCCCAGGAGTTTCAGGTTGCAGTGAGCTGTGATGGCACCGTGGTTCTACCACTTAGTATCTGTGAGCTTGGACGAGTTTATCAGCCTTCTTGTGCTTTAGTTTTCACATTTAGTGGAATACTAGTCCCTGCTTCATAATGCTGATGTGAAGATAAAAAGATAATTATGTTAATGCTAGGGACCAAATCTGCTACATAATGTGCGTAACAGTAAGTTTGTGACTTCATAATACCGTGAAGGTACATTCAGGTGTAGTGTGTGCTGTCTACATGTGTGTGTCGAACAGATTGCCAGTCTTGAGAGCTGTGCTCTCTGGTATGGTAGCCACTGGCCGTGTTTGGCTATTTAAGTAAACATACAGATGCTCTTTAACTTATGATAGGGTTACATCCTGAGAAACCCAGCAGAAAGTTGAAAAATTAAGTCAAACCATCGTAAGTTGGGGGTCATCTATAATTACTTTTTTTTTTTTTTTTTTTGAGACAGAGTCTCACTTTGTTGCCCTGGCTAGAGTGAGTGCCGTGGCGTCAGCCCAGCTCACAGCAACCTCACACTCCTGGGCTCAAGCAATCGTCCTGCCTCAGCCTCCCAAGTAGCTGGGACTACAGGCATGTGCCACCATGCCTGGCTAATTTTTTCTATATATTTTTAGCTGTCCAATTAATTTCTTTCTATTTTTGGTAGAGACGGGGTCTTGCTCTTGCTCAGGCTGGTTTCGAACTCCTGAGCTCAAACAATCCGCCTGCCTCGGCCTCCCAGGGAGCTAGGATTACAGGCGTGAGCCACCGCACCCAGCTTGACTCCTCATCTTTTTTTAAAACTTTCCTTTCTTGTAATTCTTTTTCTTTGCCAAGCCACATTAGGTTATTAAGTATTAAATGTCCGATTTTTAAGTAGCAAGTTTGACAGTTGATGTCTCTGACATTTCACATTGACGCTTCTTGTTTTATTTTTATTGTGAAGGTACAGTCTTTCAAATGCATGTTTTGGCTTGTGATTATCTTTCACATATGCTTTTAGAACAATTGTTATGAAATCATGGATAAGTAAAAAATTCAAGTTATTTTCAAATATGAGTTCCATCGTGGAACCAGTGCAGTGCAGACAGTTTGAAATATCAATGAAGTGTTTGGGAAGAATGTGGCTAATGAACACACAGTACATCGACGGTTTGAGAAGTTCCATTCTGGTGACTTTAATCTTGAAAATGAGCCACATGGGTGACCTGAGACCAAGGAGGATAATGATGAGCTGAAAGCTGGAGTGGAAGTAAATCCGTCTCAACCTATGAGTGAATTAGCAGCAAGTTTGACATTAGTATTCCAACAATATTGGACCATTTGAAACAAATTGGCAAGGTAAAGAAACTGGATAGATGGGTACTGCATGAATTAAATGAGCATCGGAAGAGAAATCGTCTGGAAGCTTGCCTTTCTTTGCTTGTCACAACATAAAGGCAAACCATTTCTACACCATATTGTTACATATGATGAAAAATAGATTCTTTTTGACAATTGTAGGTGTTCAGTGTGATGTTTGGATAAAAATGAAGTGCTGAAACACAGTCCAAAATCGAATATTCATCCAAAAAAGCTAATGGTGTCTGTTTGGTGGTCCACTGCAGCTTCATGAAACCTGGTCAATCGATTACAGTGAATGTCGACTGCACCCAGTTGGATGAAATGATGAGAATGCTTGCAAATAAGCAGCCAATTGATCAATAGAGACAGGCCAATCCTCTTGCAAGACAACGCTGGACCACTTGTTGCACAAACAATGCTGCTCAAACTACGGAGGCTGGACTCATCACCATATTCACCAGAGCTTGCATATACTAACAACCACTTCTTCCAGGCTTTGGACCACTTCTTGCAAGGAAAAATATTCAATTCTCAACAAGCTGTGGAAAATGCCTTTTGTGATTTCATTGTCACTTGCTCTCCGGGCTTCTTTGGCTGTTGGCATAAATAAGCTACCGTTAAGAAAGCAAAACTGTGTCAGTTTTAGTTTAGGCTCATATTTTGATTAATTATATTGCCTCCTGTTTGAGATATAATAAGTTACACTTTTGATTCAACATTGGACATGTCATATTTAATAACCTAATACTTTATTGATTCTATAACATTAAGGTCAATTCTCCATTTTGAAAGCCACCATGCGGCTACACATCTGTACAATCTCCTATATTGCCTTTTCAATGAAAAAGCTCATCATCCCTCTATCGAATTGAATTAAAGCACAAAATTACTTCATTTACAATGGAAGTATTGTATCAAAGTCATTAACGTTTTAGTACAAATTAGTTTAAAGTACTATCATCCTGAAAATATTACCAGAGTTCCCCTTGAAATTGGGCAGAGGGCTATCTATGACTTTCTACTCAGCCACAGACTTCTATGCAAAATGATCATTATGAGTGATTGAGGAAATGGCAAAGAAAGGCAGCAGTAATGGTGGTGTGCCATCTCCCTCAAATGGCTTACAAGTACCTGAGGTCTGTGAGGTGAGCAGAGATTAAAATAGAAGTAAAACCTCTTCCTGGAAACAAGTGAAACTCCTCCTTGAGAATGATAGAGGGAAGCTTTGAGGAAAAATGAAGTATACAATAAATAAGCCCTAGTACCAATTTGAGCATTTGTGTTATAGTCACAGGCAGGTGAAATGATGTTGTTTTGAGTCTGATTGATTTTTTTTTCTGTAAGGTCTAATTGAACCGATCTGATAATCACTTAGATTAACTAGACCTCCATCAACCACGAGAGGCAGTTGTGACTTTAAATTTCTTTGCTTAAGTTCCATATTTTCTCAGTGACAATACATATTTTAACCTCATTTTGTTTTTGTATAAAACTGTCAGTTGAACCAAGTTTTCTACAAAGTATCATACGAAAAAAGTTAGTATTATTTTCCCTGAGTTTAGAGTAATTGCTCCTAGGGTGTCAGCAAGATTTTGTGGCCACCCCATACCCCTCAGCCTCTGGGCAGGTTGTCTCAAGTACAGTTCCCTCTTGTGGAAGGTTTAGCATACCACTGGAGCTGAGGCATTGGGTAACAAGTCCTGTGAGAATGGGGCAATGCATAGCACATTCGGAGTGATGTTGGAAGAGATAGAGGGGGATGGGGAAGGTTGGGGGAGAGGATTAGACAGGCAAGGAGTGTGATCACTCTAGGGCAAGCCTTCTGAAGTGACTATCAGCCTTTCTTTTTCCTTCAAGAATTTATTCAAGTTGGTCTGAACATGATTAATAGTTATTTGTCTACATCCAGATTCAGAAATATTGAAGTAGATTTGACATTTCTCTCTCTGAAATTTACCTATGTACAACATTGGGCTTCTTCCTGAGATTCTTCTCCCTTTCAAGTGAGTAGGGGTTAAAACTAAAATCTTTCCTTACTTTTCTTAAAATAACTCACACACAAAAAAAAATTTTAGAAAATTATTTTAAAATATCATCTGGAATTAACTTTTAAGAAACTTTCTAAACTCTTTTTTCCTATAAAAAACAAAAGCAAAACGAATGTAATTATAATAGTAATAATCATGTTAATTAAAAGGCTAACTATTTAATACGATATTCAAGGTTCTCATTTAATTGTTTTGATGTTTTAATTCGCTTCATCCTCCGAACAACTTTAAGAGGTAGGTATTAAATACTGTCATTTGTATTATACAGAGAGTATAAATGAAACCTAGAGAAGTTACTGATTTGCTCAATAAGTTTGGAACCAGTATTTTAACCCAGGCCATCTGACTCCAGAATCAAAATTCTTAATTCTCAGTATCTTCCCTTGGTACTTCAAAAGCTAAATTCTAATCCTAGGTACTAATGAATAGATTTCATTCTTTCCAAAATTTGTCTCCTGACATCATCTTATTGCATGTACTTGATGTTTGTACTTATATATAACATTTTACAGGGTTCTAAACAAAATGAAGGTTTGAAAATTCATTCATAAAACTGTGTCAATATGATTATAATTCTGTAGCATGGAGTGATAATACCATTTTTTGAATACCACTATGTTCTGGATAATCCCCTGGGTGCTTTAGTGATACATGAATAATATGAAGGAGGTTTTATTATCTTTATTTGCACATAAAGAAACTTTCACCAGAAAACTAGTAAGTGACTGGAAATGAGATTTCAGCCAAGGTATATCTGAATCCACATCATTCTTCTAAACTTTATTTCTAAGCCTAAAGTATTTGATATTGTAGAAAAACCTATCTCCAATCTTATCTGTGGTAAAGAAAAAGAAATAAATTATGTCATTAGTGGTTTCAGGGAGGTAGCATACATTTAGTCTTTTAAAAAGTTATCCGAGAATGTATGTGGTCTTTTTCAGCACTTCAGCTCACAATGCTCTATCTCTACATTGTAGCAGAGGTGACAATTTACACATAATATATATTTTTAAAAAATTTCCTTTACTATGTGATAATCCTGCTCTGGAGTCTAAGTCTTTTTATGAACAAAAGAAATTTAAGTTTGTCAATTATAGTTCATCTCTTCCAGTTTAAACCAGTTGTAGCAATTGTAAAATATTCCCTATATATTTTGATAATTCCCACTTCAAAAAGTGGAGTGTAATTCTCCCCTTGAGTGCAGACTTACTTAGTGATTTGCTTCAAAAGAAAATAATGTGGTGGAATTGACAATGTGTAACTTCTGAGATTAGGACATAAAGGTATTATAATTTCTTCTTTGCTTTTTCTCTTTATCACTCACTCTGGGGAAAGCCAAGTGCTATGACACGAGGACATTCGAAAAACTCTATAGAGAAGCCCACGTGGCAAGAAACTGAGGCCTGTAGCCAGCAGCTAGTGAGGAAATGAAGCCTCCTGCCAACAGCCATGTGAATAAGTTTGGAAACAGATCTTGAAGCCCCAGTTAAGCCTTCAGATGGTAGAAGCCCTGGCTGACATATTGTTTGCAATCTCACGTGAGAACAAGAGCCAGAACCACCAAGCTAAGCCATTCCTGAATTCCTGTCCCACAGATAACTTTGAGATAGTTTGTTGTTTTAAACCACTGAGTTTTGGGGTAATTTGTTACACAGCAATACATAATAAATACAATAGTCTTTAGCAAGTAATATTCAGTCGATTTCAAATGCAAACTCCTTGAAAGGGTTAGCTCTCCTCAGAGACATCAAAGGCTCTCTGTTTGCTCATTCCCATCCAAAATGGTGTATGGATATAGAAGAAAGCTTATGGTGGAGGTGTTTTGTACTGTCCTTTAGGTCCTGCTCCATGAGCTGAGAGGACCGTCAGCCTATCATTCCACTTAGCCTCTTGCCTTTTTCAATGGGGTCCACTGAGGGACTGATCCCATTTGAACATCATCCTGAATCTACTCCAGGAAGATGTTCATTTTGAACTTGGCCATTGCTTCTGGTCATGAAATATTGTACTCTATAGTCTTTGCTATGGCCCCAATCCTACTTTTATCTACTTTTATTTTCAGTAGTTGAGGATGTGGAAATTTTGGATGCCCTACATAACAAGGAACCTAATACTTTACCACCACAGATTGTTCCTAATCTGTAGCTCTTGAGGCACCATACGCTCAACGCTCTTTTTGATATGGAGTTTCTCTAACATTCTTGCAGTTTTTCTAGGTTATATTCCGAGGACCAAGGAACAAATCCTCTCACTGGGACTCCCTCAAAATTTTCTTTATTATAATTGCAAAATATTGGAAACACCCTAAATATCCACACATAAGAAAGTCATTGAATAAACTATGGTATAAAATGGGCCACTATGTATCTGTAAAAGGGAATTAAAAAAATATTTTCAGAATGCATTGTTACATAGAAAAAACCAAATGAAAATGAAAACTGCATCTATAGTATGTGATTCTTCATCTAAGAAAGAAGAACGTATAAGATAATGTATCTGCTCATTTGTGGAAAATAAATATAGGCAGGGTAAAATAGAAACTAATGGTTACATAAAGGGGCAGGTGGAAAAGAGGTGAAAATGAGGGGAAATGGGAAAATGGTATAGGGTTGAAGAAGGAGCAACACTTTTGTGAACATACATTTTTATAGCTCTTATCTTTAGAACCATGATATTGTTTCACATACCCCCTATATATTATTCCCCGATTTAACATTACAGGGTTTATTTCAGTATTTCCCCCATTCTCATTTTTAACCTCTTTCTCTGGAAGTGAGAAATATGGCTCTTGTTATTTACATTATATTTGTTTATTTATTCAAATGATAGAGGCATCTCAAAGCAAGAACAGAATTTAAAGAGGTCCCAGTGGCCAAAGCTGGAGCAATTTGGAAGAAGTTGAATAATGCTAGCCTTGAATTATAACCCACAGAATAAAATAAATATCATGACTTCATATTGATATAAATATGTAAATGAAAAAGTAAATAAATAGGAAACAGAGATAACTCTCTTCTGTAATAGAATATAAATTAATAAATCTAGAGGGAAAAAGGGAAATAGAAAGTCACCATCAAACAGATACCACAGAAATATGTTGTGTTTATCCATCTATATGTATATTGTTTAAACTGTCAGTGGATGCTAAAATTAATGAATGATGAGAAACAGGATATTTACAAAGTTTCAAAGTATTTTCTCACAAGATACATATTAATTACAAAGGGAAAATATTAACATTATGACGGAGGAAGCTGACAGACATCATTTAGTCATGTGATCGATTTAACATTGCCAGTTATAAGATACTATACCATTATATACCTCATGGTATGATGTACTGTGAAGGATATTATATCACTTTGATTTTATTTTTGCCAAAAAAAAAAAGCATTACCTCAATTTAATTATGAGAAAACAACAAATAAACACAAATGGGAGGATATTATAATAATAACGGTCATGAATTCTTTAAGTGTCAAGATCCGGGCATGGTGGTTCACACCTGTAATCCTAGCAGTTTAGGCGGCTGAGGCAGGAGGATCGCTTGAGGCCAGGAATTCAAGACCAGCCTGGGCAAAATAACAAGCCCCCGTTTCTATGAGGAAAAAAAAAAATTAGCAGGGAGTGGTGGCGCACACCCGTAGTCCCTGCTGTTCAGGAGGCTGAGGCAGGAGGATCACTTGAGTCTGGGAGTTCTAGGCTCTCGTGAGCTATGATGACTCCACTGCACTCTAGCCCAGGCAACAGAATGAGACCCTGTCTCAAAAATAAAATATGTCAAGAACATGAAAGACAAAGCAATACTAAGTAACCGGAAAAAAGGATGTTACTGAAAAACTGGCAAAATTCTAATATAATCTGTGCGTATGTTAATACTATGGTATTATTGTCAATTTTCTGGTTTTGATAATTATACTATGATTATGAAAGACGTTAGCATTATGGGAAGCAGGTGAATGGTGCATAAGAATTCTGGTGTATTTTGCAACTCTTCTGTAAGTTGAAATTAATTCCTTAAAAAAAGTTTGAAAAAACTTGGCAAAAGTAGAACCCTGATGAATTTGCCTCATCTAAGATAATTAATCCAAGTGGTTTGAGAAAATGTACATCAAGATTAGTTAGTTTCAGTGGTTTGAAAAGCCATATCGTGTCAATTGAAGTCATTAATGATTTCAGATAAACTAGTGTTCTGGCTAAATGGAAATAAATACTCTATGTGATTGAATACCCACACACACACACCTGCACACTCACACACATACACACCTTATTATGCACCATTCCTGACTCCTCTACTCTTCCGGGTAGGGAGAATGTTAAGAAAAAACACTCATTGTTGGCCTCATGCCTTTCCCTTCATTCTTTCTTTTCTTCTTGGCTTTTCCCCCTAGGGATTGAAGGGATTTTTATTTCCCCATCTGGAAGAAAGTGACCCTGTTCATACCTTCTTCCTTCCTTAGTGGGCATTACTTTAACTTTTACTGGGATAAAGTATCAGAAGTGTTGTAGGGAAAGAAATTCATATACGAGTACCTCTCAAGATGCACAAAGAGTTACTTAAAAATAGTACCCCTGGGGCACTTACAGACTGCTCTGTGTGTATTAACACATGCTTTTCCTCCCAAATTTGTTTCCAATGGTTTAACTTTATCTTCCTGGTGACACTGAGGGAGAGTTTGATATCTCATACATCAATTGTATCCCCATAGCGTGTAACAAACACCAACTAGTCAACGCATATTATGGCGATTGTTTGAAGTATATTAATCACAAATCACTTTGAGTATAGTATTAAAGAAATGTGGGGAAGTGATCTGCAAATAGCAAAGTTCATGATTCTCCTTCTTGTTTCTTTTTGAAAGGTTTGTCAATCCTGTGAAAAAGTTTGCCCACAGGCAACTTTATCTCTTTGTCTTTTAGTACCATTAATGTTCCCAGCTATGGAAAGTCATCATACATACCATACCCTCTACTTGAAGATTACAGATATTATAAATAACTTTAGGATCTTCTATAGAAGATGACAAATAAAATATGTTATAAAAAGGGGGCATCTGATTAAAAAAGCTATTCATGACCTGAATCTCTATGCTTCAAGAAATTCTTGAAGAAAACACTATTTTTATCAAGAGAATCCTCTATCATTTGAAATGCAAGCAATTTAAAGATATTTTTATTGAAAACTAAGATGAAATCAAAAGGCGAGTGTGGATCGATGGAATAATATATGTGAAGATTTCATACTGGAATATATTTCATACAGTATTAGAGTCTGTTGAAAAATCAAAGCCTTAGAGTCAGAAGTATAGACATTTGAGCAGATACAGGAAAGTGAATTCCGAAAATGTTATTTATCTTGAAAATATCATGATTTAATTTTCAAGTTTATATGTTCATTTAATTATACCTTTTAAATGATGACTTTTGTGTGTGTGCTGACATGCTAAGAATGAATTTTTTTCAGTACATTTTTTAATCATATTGAAAATTTTACATTCATACTGAATAAAAATGGCAAACTGATTTAATTCATTAGAAAAAAGAGGGCACCTCATCTTGAAGGTGTCAGTTGATTTTATGAGTCGTCTTGACTAGATTGCTATTTTAAATAAAAACTTTTCTGTCTTTTATTCACCGTATCATCATAGATGGGCAATAGTGATTTTTTTTTTATTTTTCTTATTTTGAAGTTGTAGATTACTGAAATAATACAACTTTTGGCCAATTTAATTTAAATAGTTATAATTTGGATAGTTATTATGTTTCAAAAGATAAGATAATTAAATTGTTAATTTCTTATGAAGTTTTTTTGCCCAATTATTGGTAGTCATGCTTGAGGAAAAAAAAACTCTTTTTGGGGGCATTATTGGGTATCGCCCATATGAGAATAGCAATGTCAATCCCAGAGCTATTATTAGCTGCTCCTTTAAATGAAAGACACAGTCCCTCTATTTTACATCTGGTAGGCAACTGAATATTCATTGAATATTTTTCTTATTGTTACAATAGAAATTTTACTATTAATATTACTATGTTTATAGTCTTAAACTTAGGATGAGATGGATTGTTAATCACTGTTTTGAAGGAATGATCTAGAGTGGAGTTATAATTAAACTAAAAGGGGACATGTTTGGATGAAAGCAGAGTCTGAAAAACAATCAATTATTCAGCATGTTACTGGCACACACGGTGTACCCTCCTGACTCTTGATCAAGGAGTTTATACTCAAATGGAGACGAATATTGAAAAGATAATGTCATTTATATTATATAATGATGATGATGAATAATAATAGCAGCCACGAACTAACCTTATTATTTGACAAACTCTTCGTTAAGCCCTTTTCATACATTATCTTATCTATTTTTACATGGAACTAACATAACATAAAGCTGCTTTCAGAGACTTCTCTGAAACAAATCTATTTGTTTCATGATTTTTTTCTTATTGTTAACATAGTAGCCATAAACATTTCTTTTCTGTGTAATTCTTTTATATGATGAGAGTTTTTTTGTTATCCACTCTGTATTTGAGAATTCTATTCTGATCTTCAATGGATTTGCTTAATGTTGAATTCATTCTTGTATTCTTAAAAATTATTTTTAGAGAAGTACATGAAATTGCATGTTCAAGATAAGTAAGTCCCTAAAATAAACTTTACCCAGCATATAAAAAAATCAAGTGAATGTTTAATGGATAAACCAAAAAAACAGCATCAATACTTACATTTGCTATTCATATAATATCAAGAATAGCAGAAATATGCATTATATTCCTGGAACCTCTAATTTTACAAGGTTTGGTCATTCTGCCTCAAATTTTAAGGATTTGTATGCTTGCTTCAATTGTGATTTTTATATAAACTTCCACTTAATTGTTATATTATATATTAATACTATATATTAATGAATGCATATACAACTGTAAGAAACAGTTATTGGTTTTAATTTTAAAACTTTCTTCTAAAGTCAGATAGACAATTGTACAATTTATCATTTGAAAACAGTTTTGTGATATTGCAAATATCAAAATTCCCCTTTCAAATATTATTTTCCTGCATGGTCTACTTAGTATGTTATTTTCTAGTTTATGAGTATTAACAAAAATGTACTGAATTAAATAGATTTTTGAGTTACTCTGATAAAGAATAGACTTAATAGGTAGGAAATGATGAAGCAAAACGTGTTAAAAATGATAAGTATTGAGTGCTTAATATTTGCTAGGTACCGTTGAAAGCATTGAATATCGATTATAGACCTATAATCAATTAAATCTAACCTTCTGTGGTAATTCATATCATCACCATACTCATTTTATAAATAAGGAAAGGTGTTTAGTGAGGTCAAGCAATTTTCCTAAGGCCACACATAGAAAAATACTACAGCAGGATTTAATCTAGGTATTCTGGCTCCAATGTACATGCTAAAATATTAACACCTGCTGCATATATGAAAGATAGAAGTCATTCTAAGGCTTGGATGAGATGTACTAGTCTGGTTATCATCTACAGAAAGTCTCAGCTTGTGTTACCGTGATGTGAGGAGCAACTTAATGCTGTGGGTAGGTTCTAACAGAGTTGAACATTTGTTTCTAACAAGTTGTATTCAAACCAAATAGAGACACTTTTCCCATCAGTAGACAACAGCGTTAGGATAGCTGTTCAAAATGACAGTTTCAATAAAATAGGACTGGGATAGGCTGGGATGAGTGACTTTTAGCAAACTCCAGAGGTGCAGGATCATGTTGGCTTTAGTGTATAGGACATTCCAGAAATCAAAATAATCTACATTCTTCCTCAGGTTTAGGTCAGTCTTCTTTACACTAGACCAATCAAAGCAATGGAGAATTCTCGGAGGATATTTTAGATAAATTAATTTTGGACCAATTTATTAGAAACAATATGGTGTGTAGAGTGCTATTCAAAATTTATAACACCATGCCAGTAGCTCTCCTATTAAATTTTCCTGCTCAAATTGTCATATTTTGCTCTTCAGGGTTTCTTACCTAAAACCAGCTCATGTGCATCTGAGTAATACAAGCACTTCAAAATGTAATTTATTTACATTAATAATTCATGCAACCCACGTGTGTATGAAAAGTTAGCAAAGAAAACTAAGTTAGCAACAAGTTTTTAGGTTTAGGGACTCAACAACATGATAAATATCTTAGTTCTTAAGTTCTTAGTCATATGCCTAAAAATTACATTAGAATCCCCTACCGTGGTAGTCTAATCACCAGGTACTGGCTTCAGATTTAATTTAGGCTATAAATTCAAGTCCATTGACCTGGATGCTAACTGTCTGATCTCCTTCCCTTGTGAGAGCAGGACTAGAAAGAGTCTTCTCATTTGGTTAAACTTAGATGCGAGTAATAAAGAATGAACATACAATAGGCAGAGGAGGAAAATGGAAATGTACCTAAGACCTATTCGAGAAATATTATAAACACACTTCAAGGATTGCATGCTGGAGAATCTGAAATAACTTAAAGGTCAGCAATAAAGATGATGGAAAGTCTTTGGCTGCTTGTTTGTTTGTAAAAACTGGGACTTACCAATATCCACACTCCCCCCAGATAAAATTTTCTTTGCTTTTATTAGTAGGAATTCATTGTCGCTGCTCTTATATGTATTCTTACTAAAAAATCAGGGAGACCAACATGCAATTTTGAGTTTAATATTAAAAAAAATTTGAATTTGATGACATTTTCAAATTACAAATTTAATTAAAATGTTACTCTCTCAGTACCAAGAATTACTTGTTGAATATTTTAAAATTCAGTTACGTTGTACAAAAGCTGTAATATTATATACTAATTGCTAATAAACATATTAGCAAAAGCAATAGTAAATAAATATTTAATAATTTAAATAGATCTGTTATTAATTTGATGATATATGAAGGCAAAAATAAAGAAATATCTATATATTGCCTTCATTTTTTGTATTTTCATTGTATTTTATATTTTCATTGTATTTTCATAAGTCAGTCTCATATTTTCATAAAAATATCTTGAAGTTTGTAAGTGACATGTAAGTTTATGAAAGAATTTTTTTAAATAGAAAGTTTTGTGTTTCTCAATAATTTTTGGCAAGAATTAGCTGTTTGATTTTCTAAGTCAGAATCAAATGGGTTCTTTGTGAGAGCTATTCTCTGTATGTACACTGAGAAAAATAGTTTGAAATTTAAAATGTAAGTGAAAATAGCTATTAATCAAATCAGAGCAATTCCATCAGTCATTCAATCAACAAACATTGGTGGTGTACACACTATCTTTTAGGATTTATGGGTAATGGCAGGAATGAAGCAATCTGTGAGAGACATGTCCCTGACTTCATGGAGCTGGCACTATAGAATGTCTGGCTATTTGATTTATTTTATCACATATATTCCTTCTAGTATAAATAAAATAAGGATTTGTATATCTAATAGTACACAACTGTTTAATAAATGGCATACATTGCATACTGTAAAAGTATTTGAGAATTTTTAAAATTTCAAAATATTAAGGGGGTACAAATATTTTGGTTACATGGATCTCTTTTGTAATGCTTGAGTCATGGCTATAGGTGTGCCCATCACCAATGACACTTTTTTTTTATCATAAAGAGAAAATGATGTCCTGGCAGCTCTCCTGAAAAAAAAAAAAAAAGAGAGAGAAAATAAGGAAAATAAAGTTTCCTTTATTAAAAGAAGTGAAATTAAAACTTTAAGTCTTCAGATAAAATCCCAAATGCCTTTATAAGACAGTGCTGTTTCTCATTCAACTTCTAGTATCAAATATCTTTTTTAAAAATTCCAGAATATTACAGAGGTACAAACATGTTGGTTACATATATTGCCTTTACACTACCCAAGTCAGGGCTACGAGTGTGTCCATCCCCCAGAAAGTGCGCATCTCACCCATTGAGTGTGAATTTACCCATCCCTTCCTCCCCTCTCCCACCTGCCCAACACCTGATGCATGTTACTTCCATATGTGCACATAAGTGTTGATCAATTTGTGCCAATTTAATGCTGAGTACATGTGGTGTTTGTTTTTCCATTCTTGTGATACATCACTTCGAAGAATGGGCTCCAACTCCATCCAGGATGATACAAGAGGTATTAGATCACCACTGTTTTTTTATTGCTAAGTAGTACTCCATGGTATACATATGCCACATTTTATTAATCCAGTCATATGTTCATGGGCACTTGGGTTGTTTCCACATCTTTGTAATTGTGAATTGTGCTGCTATAAACATTCGAGTGCAGATGTCTTTATTATAGAATGTCTTTTTTTTCCCAGTAGTGGGATTGCTGGATCAAATGGTAGTTCTATTTCTAGTTCTTTGAAGTATCCCCGTATTACTTTCCATAGAGGACCTGATCAAATTAAAAAGCTTCTGAACAGCCAGTGATAGAAAACTATCACTAGAGTGAACAGAAAATACTTTCTCCCTACAGCATGGGAGAAAGTATTTGCCTACTACACATCTGATAAAGGGCTGATAACTAGAATCTGTATAGAACTCAGGAAAATTAACAAGAAATAATCAAACAACCCCATTAAAAAGTGGGCAAAGGACACGAACAGAAACTTTTCAAAAGAAAACAGACTAATGGCCAACAAATGTATGAAAAATTTCTCAACATATCTAATCATCAGGGAAATGCAAATCAAAACCACAGTGAACATCACTTAACTCCAATGAAAATGGCTTTTATCAAAAAGTTCCAAAACAACAAATGTTGGCATGGATGCAGAGAGATAGGAACACTCACACACTGCTGGTGGGACTCCAAAGAGACTTTTTGAATTACACTTTTCTTTAGGTATATTGGTGTCATGAAAAGGATTCAAATTATGCAAACTTCTCACAGAATATTTCTACGAAGGATTAAATACATGACCATAATTTACATTCTTTGAAAATTTGACTTGTACTTGATTTTCTGTACTCTCTGGTGTACAATGAGCCCATGTGACATCAGTGTGCTCAACGATAGACAAGAAGATGGTAATTGTGTACTAAGGGAATTCGGGGTGTATTTTTATGATGTGGTCAATTACTTGGCCTTCGTGAACATTCACGGAATAATTGGTTTTATTTAATAGGTCCATTTGTGAAAATAGCCACTGTTACACACTGGTTCTTATCAAAAGAAATTTTTCCTTGAAGAGATTACACATGTAAAACATCAAACTACCAATTAATGTAATTTGTTTAGAGCTATTTTTCTTTGTGTACCATCAAGGCATTAGCTATCAAAGGTGAACAGAAAAAATATCAAGCCAAAAATGTGTTGTATGGCTATCCCAACAACTTAAACAAAGGGAGTAAAAGAGAACACATGTATTGCATTTGCCCAGATTTTTCCTTTAACTGAAGCTTTTAAACTAAGATTGATAGAAAACAGTGTTTAAGAAGAAATAATGCATACTGATTTATATAAAAATGCTATTTGCTATATTTTTCTTTTTGTATTAGCTTTAATGAATAGATATGCCTTTTTATTTTGTGGTACCCTACCATTAAATGATACCATCATTTTTTTTTCTGCCTAAATAAATTCAAATTCTTGTCATCTACTATCTGTACAGGAAGATTTGAAACATTATTCCTAATTGAGATTTTTACTGAATATCTTTTAAAGATAAATTTGTTTTATTCTTTCACCCACTATTTAAAAGGATTTTCACATTTTTATCTTCTAAAGGAATTGTCAATGAGAAACTAAAACTGCATAGGCTATACATTAAAATCACTTTAGTTTTTAAGCTGTCATGAACTGTTTCAAAAAATGCTAAGTTGCTATTGTTTAATGTCTGTCATTTTATAATGCTTTAGAAGTTATCTATCCTGTAAAATTATTAACTGATGCTAAAATTGCCTTGTAAGTATTAGGACAATAGCAATTTTGTAACAGCTGGGACACTGCCAATGTAAGATAAGTACATTTTGCTCTGTAGATTCATAAAGTGCTTTGAAATGGTTTGTAACTGATGGATGGATGCATTTTCTAAGTGTAGAAAGCAATATTTTGTAGAAGGAAATGGCTTGAAAGCTGACACACATGCATGCAAATGCCATTCTCTTCAGTAAGTAATTTGCTTTTTCTTTCAAAAGCATAAATGGCATAGTTAGACACATTATTTTGTATATTGCACATAACAATACAAGATGCACAAAAACAGCAAGTACAAAACATTTCATATTGATAGAAGAACCCATAGCTGTGGTATATGATTAGCATAAATGTATACACACTGAAGTAATGCCTTCAGGATTAAAAAGTGAAACTGAAAAAAATGAGAAAGTTTTACTAAACTTCAGGAAATGACAACATTTATTATGCTTTCCTCTTTTAATTTAATTCTGCTACTTGATTGGAATACTGTTAATTTCATTTTAAATAGATATATTTTCCTTAAACCACTAAATATTAATCCTGGTGACAATGAAAGCTGATAAAGCCGTCATATTGCATGTACCTGGTTAACATGACTAACATTTTTTGGCTCCAAAAAAGAAATAGTCAATAATATACTTTCTTGTATGAAAAATGTTCATATAGGCTGGTTTTTATCCAGACAAAATTGTTCTGTAACCTGAATTGGATGTTTAAAATTTTTTAAAAATATAGTTACTGTTGTATCCCCAATAGAAGAGACTGGTAGAGTATGGAGCCAATAACTATTTGTGTTATGAATTTCTGGAAGCATTTACAAGAAAGGCCAAGTTTGAATTGAACTGTTTTCCAGAAACATTTGATTTAAAATCACTCTTAGTAGCTCCGTACTTGTCAAAGAACACAAGCTTTAGACCAAGTTGGTCAGGTTTGAGTCCTGATATCATTTCTTAGCTGTGTGAACTTAGGCTGGCCTTTTAACTTTAAGCTTTCATTTCCTATTATACAAAATGAAGAAAGTCACATCTATTCCTCAGGATTGGGATGAAGAGTAAATCTATATAATGTGCTTCTGCATAGTATCTGGCACTTAGCTCTCAATGAATTACAGCTTTTGTTTGTGATATTATTATTGTCATACCTCCATCATTATCTACGTCGTTATTTTGTTTACTGTATCAATATAGAGTTATCTCTGTTATCCTCAGATTCTTCTTGATGTGGACAATTTCTGTGGATGATCACTCACACAAACGCCACTCATTAATGGGAATTGAGTACAATAAGAAAGGAAACCATACTGCCAAACTTAAACAGGTTTTTACTTTTATTTTATTGAAGTGATTATTTGAGTCTTTAATACATATTTTATTTAACCTGCTCAAAGAAAATAGAAATAAATAAAATCTAATGGTCTGGGTAGCATTTTGGATAACAGTAAGGCAAAGCTTCCAATTTGTATTTTGAAACATACCATGTGTTGAATATTTTTCTCAGAAATTAGATGCTGTGGCATTGGGATACCTTTGTCCAATGGTTAGCAGATGATGTGATACAGCATGGATTAATGTATTAATTAGTAAAATTCTCTACTTTCTCAAAGGGTGCATTCATTACTTACCTGGAAGACTTTGTCACAAAGACATACCAGGGGAATGCTTTTAGATTATAGGTGTTTACATTTTACTTATTTCCACAGGAGGAGACCTCTGGTGGAAATTCTTAATTGGACAGACTCCTGTGATAAGAATAGAAATAAATATGTGTCTTTTGGTTGAAAATCTTACAGGCAAATTGTAAAGACTTCTAATTTTATGGATTTTGTGAAACATCTAGCTTATTAAATAGCTACACCATTTCATTCTTAAAAACTTTTATCTTTTCTTTTATTCACAGTTTCTTATTTTACTTGACTATGCTTTTAACTCTTGGTGGGAAAGTCTATGCTTATACATATCATTTTAGTTATAGCTATTCTGCTTGGTGTTTATTATATAATTTGTGTTAATTATAATAGTTTTCTTCCAAATCCTCTGTGAGAAATCTTCCGGGACAAAGGTGTTTTCCTGACTACCTTCATAGCAGATGGGGATCATGTATATTTTGTTACCCACAAGTCCAAAGCTCCTCAGGAAGTATCAAAGGCATTAATGACATCCCTGATTGTGGTCCTGGAGATGGGGCCTCATCCTATTTTTTTGTCACTGGTATTGAATCACTGAGGAATGATATATTTTTCTGCTGGTCATCTTACTTTCTCTTGAGCAAATTTATCTAATAGAAAAATATTATATTCCTTTCACAGTAGTTTTTTAGACTTTTCATCCATAAAGCCTGCCACTTATAGGCCAGGCTTCTTGGGTATTTATATATTGTAACCAATCATAGGCAGGCTTTCAGTACAGTTATCCTATTACTGATATCTTTTATACTTTATCGTCCTGTGGACAAATCTACTAGAACAATATAAATTTATTCAAACTTTTTTTAAAATTTTGAGTCCATGGACTGGAAATACCTTTGGGATAAACTATAAGGACATGATACAAACCTTTAGCTATTGATGCTTATATAAAACCTTTTACCACCATGTTGGTAAGAAGCCTAATGGTAGATACTCTAGGGGGATAAACCAGTTTTGCATTCTGCCATCTTTCTCTTTGATTTATGTCATATAAATTATGTATCAGTCAATACTTTTGTATCAACTGGATAAATGACTTTGTGGTATGAAGAACAGGAAGATAAACATTCTTCTATATGCTGTCCATAGATTTTAATTATAACATATTTGTAGAGTTCTTGATTTACAAATTGCTCTACATTTACCACTAGAAAAAAAGAAGATTTAGGAAATATAGAGCCATATACAAATAGTAAATGACCTCCAACACTTAGCTAATTTACAACCAACCTGCTATGTTTACTAAAAAATATATCTTCAAAATCTTTTCTTATTTGTGTACATAATTCTATTTCATTCTTTTTGACTGGTACACAGTGTTGCATAATATGAATACGTGATCATTTAGCTTCTGAGATCAGATGAGATCGGGCATATGGCCATAGACAGATACGTGATAATTTATTTGCCATACATTTATTGGTGGACATTTAAGTTATTTGCAATTTTGTGCTACAGTGCTGAAGCAAACACCCTTGTACATGTCCTCTTGTATCTATGTGTTTTTTTCTTTGGAATGGATAAAAAATTTCACTATAACATCAACATTTTAATCCTTGCCAACTTGACGATGAGTTAAGACAGCTTTTTTTAATGGTTTTAATGTACATTCCGCTGTTTAGCATGAGTCTGATCATCTTTTGTGTGTTTATCATTCATGTTTACTCTTTTGTGAATTTCCTGTTCCCAACATTTGTATATTTTCCGTGTTGTTGATTATCTTTTTCCTTTCCTTTTGTAGGATGGCCTAATGAGCATCCCTGATCTGAAAATCTGAAATCTGAAATGCTCCAAAATCTAAAACTTTTTTGTGCCAACATGATGGCACAAGTGAAAAATTCCACATCTGATCTCATGTGACAGGTCACAGTCAAAAGGCAGTCAAACATTGTTTCATGTTTTATGTATTATTGAAAATGTTATATAAAATTACCTTCATGCTATGTGTATAAGGTATGTATGAAATATAAATGAATTTCGTGTTTAGACTTTGGTCCCATTCCCATGATATCTCATTATATGTATGAAAATATTGTAAAAACATGAAAAGAAAACCCTAACCTGAAACACTTCTGGTCCCAAGCATTTCAGATAAGGGATATTCAACTTGTATTTGGTTGCATATTTTTATTATTTGATTGTATATCTTTTCAACTTTGATAAAAATTGGTAACCTGTTACACCATATAGACTGTCTTTAATTTATAAGGTAGAATTGGATATACATTTCAAAGCTTACCTAAAGCTTGGTTTTGTGACAAAATATGCTTGAAAATTTATATGTTTAATATTTAGCCCCTCCAATTATTTAGGAATATTTTAAATTTTATCTTTGGATTGTGCCAGTCTTCCAGAGAGATTTCTATGTGGGTTGCAATCTTTTGCTCACAGACATCTGAATCAAGGGCAATTAATTTTAAAAAGTCCTCTAGAAGATATTACTTTGATTTCATTATTGTAACAACTGTAGAAAAATTATGGCTGCATTCATTCTATCATTTTTTAAATTTATGATCACCAACAGGACAACTATTTCTCAAATCTTGTTACCAGAAATAAATATGAATTTTTCAATAAATGATTTTTAAAAAATATCCACTATATAGTTTGTTTCTTTCTTTGTATTGGCTACCAGAAACTAACAGCAAAATTTGTAGCCATCAAAAGATAGGTTCAAAGCAATGATTAATATGCCAAATATATTTCATATAGTTCTGTATACTTTATTATTCTTGTACATTTATTTCCCCTCTGAAATAATCTCCTTCCTTGCTTTTTAAAAGGTATGTATAATATACAATTATATGTAAATACATATGCTTACAAATTATGTAGTTTTTACAAATTAATTTTATATAGATAAAATTTTCTGCTTTAAACAGATGTTACAGTGAAATCTTCTTTTGTGCTAAAAATTTAAAGCTTTAAATTCATGTCTAAATTTTATCTGATATAAAGATATAAAAAAGAAAATACTTTTAATTACTAAATAGAAGAAATTATAAAATAAATGGTAGTTGTCTTATTCACATACCGACTATACTTACTTTTTAAAATAAATTTTAAGATTAGTCAAATACAGCAGTGAGAAGAGGAGAAGAATCGAACAAAGAGTTTAATCTGTAAATGACAATGCACAATCAATTGAGGTAACTCATTACCTGCTTATACTTACTTTTAGGACCAGTTTTTACTTACTTTTTAATGACATATTAGTAAAGGATTAAAAAAATTGTATGAGGTTTGAGTTTATTGATATTATAAAATATTGACTAAAATTATTTTGTTATGGAGTTTTCTTCCATAAAATACACTGGACCAGTTATTTTAATGAAACATTAATATTTTATGAGTAAAAGTATGAAAATCAATTTATTAATCAGTAATTTTTAAAGTAGTGATTTGAAGTGATAGAAAAGATTTATTTATTTATTTATTTATTTATTTATTTATTTTTGGAGACAGAGTCTTGCTCTGTTGCCTGGGCTAGAGTGCCATGGTGTCAGCCTAGCTCACAGCAACCTCAAACTCCTGGGCTTAAGCAGTCCTTCTGCCTCAGCCTCTTAAGTAGCTGGGACTGCAGGCATGTTCCACCATGCCCAGCTAATTTTTTCTACATATTTTTAGTTGTCCAGCTACTTTCTTTCTATTTTTTAGTAGAGACAGGGTCTTGCTCTTTCTCAGGCTGGTCTCGAACTCCTGACCTCAAGTGATCCTCCCACCTCGGCCTCCCAGAGTGTTAGGATTACAGGCGTGAGCCACGACACCCGGCCAATGGATTTAGATTTTAGGACTAGTTACTGCAAGTGGTTGTTATGGACTGAATTGTGTCCCCCCAAAACATGTTCAAATGCTGAACCCCAGTACTTGTCAATGTGAACTTATTTGGACATAGGGTCATTGCAGATCAAGTTAAGATGAGGTCATATTGGATTAGAATAGGTTTTATGCAATGGTTAGTATTCTTATAAGAAGAGAAAATTTGGACACAGACACAGGAACACCACAAGCAAAGGAATGCTAAGGATTGCAATCACCAGAAGCTAGGGAGAGGCTAGCCAGGATTCTCCCCAGACCCTTCCTTCCCTAGAGCCTTTGGAGAGAGCATGAGCCAATACCTTGATTTTGGGCTCTAGTCTGCAGAACTGTGAAATAAGAAATTTCTGTTGCTTTGAGCAATCCAAATTTGTGGTAATTTGTTATGGCAGTCCTAGGAAACCAATATCATGGTTATTATTTCTGGACAGAATTATATTAGAGTCTAATGTCTGACAGACAATGTCTCAGAGACCAGTAATATTTTATCTTTCCCATTTTGATTCTGTGTAAGTGAGATCATAAAAGATGTATTTTTGTGAATGATGGGACTAAAATGTTAAATTTTAATATACATAAATGTCCATTAGACAGAAAATTTAAAAGTAAGAAGTTTGAAGAAGAAAACTTATTCCAGAAGTAAATGTCAAAGAGCTTCAATATTCAAACTCTAAATAATACTTTAGGAAAAAAATCTGTAAATTTAGGTCAGGAAATTATATTATCCCTAGAAATGAGGGTTAATTGTCCTATTTTTAAAAGTGAGTAAGTCCTAATTATAATAAGGATCTTGTCCACAACGTGACAAAAATAATTTATTTGTACCTCTGTATTGACATTTCAAAAATTGCCAAAGTTGCTCTTTATTTTCAACAGACTTTTTAAGAGATTATTATAATTTTCACTGAATCATTAAAATCCAAAAAGCTGTCATGGACTATTCTCTAATTAATTAATGTTATAAATGCAACTCTACTGTTACTTAAGTAATGAATTGCATTGTCTTATGACTGACAATGTCAATATTTGAATAACCCTAATTACTTCTGAAAGATTGATGCTATTGGGCTTTTAAAGAAATTAATTTAAAGAAGCATGAATCTTTCACTGGGTATTTTGTATGTTGGTAGCTATCAACAAGAAAATAAATAGTAGAGAATTGATTCATTTTCAGGGTATAGAGAATATTGCAACCTTTTGTCATATATAGTTACCTCTGATAGATGATCTTATCACTTTGTAACTATGGAATTTTTATGTTCAAGATTGTTTCTATTTCCATAAAAATGTATGTGAGATGTGCCACAATTGTAGTTTGCCTCCAGTACTTTTAACTTTTTCTTCACAATGTATCTCAGCCATAAAACTCATTAATCAAATTAGATGGGAGAAGACAAGTTTCCCATGGCTTGATGTTAACTTGTATTCATGATGATTAATCATTGCACAACAGGGGTGAAGTCACTGGAAACATGTCATTCTCCTAGTCCAACATTTAAGTTCAAAGAGAGAAATAATAGCAAAGTAATGGTCTGGCAAGAAGACCTTTAAAAATGGTTCAATAGTAAGAAGACACTAAATTTTCTTTAGAATGCATCAGTAAATTAGAAAGTTTCCTTTCTTTCTTGGGATTTTTAGCTGTTTTGTTTCCTACTGGGATATTTATCACTTTTAGATGCTTTCATCAAAGTTTTCCATACATGTATATAGCTTATTAATGTAGTTTCTGCATAATTCCTTAGGAGAAAATTTTATTATAAAAGCAATTAAGATACATGTTATGGTAGTATCTTACATTTGTGTAGCATTCACAGATTTCAGAGGGCTAATCATTCTATTCCCAAATTTGATGATTTTTTTCTTTTTGTGGGGATGTCCGAGAGTAAGAGTCATAGTTGAGAAATAATTTTGAATAGACATTAGATTGATCCCAGTGTGAATAACTTAATCTCTCTGATACAATAGGATAATAAATCAAATGATACACTCATGATCTATGCATTTTATTACGTGTAAATTTAATCTTAATTTTAAAATATCTACATACGAAGGTTTACTAAGTCTCTGTTCTTACCAAACTTTTGATTTGCAAGGATGAGGGATTAAAATTTATAAATATTATTTATTACATATTCTCACCAAATCCTTTAGAAATAATCTGATTTCTTTTCAGGAAGTGTGTCATTCTGCAATAATAAAGTGAGACATTTGCTAACAAAATAGTAATTCTTGCAGTTATTTTCATGAAGAGATTCAAAATTGTGAGGACCTTTGTGGTGTGGTACTTAATAGTTCCCTAATTTCATTTTCAATGCTCTTTCTCTCTGTGCTTTCATATTATCAAACTACATTCTGACATTTATTTATTCTTTCATACTTTCTATACGTGTCAGTCACATGCCTTAACATCACAAAGTAACTGTCTGTACAATAGCCTTGTCTTCAAATACCCACCTTTTAGGCACTCTCTTTTCCCACCGCTCCTCTGAATTTGTAGTCTAATGTTCTCCTTTTTGTCAGATCCAGGGAGATACTTTGTATTTTATCTCTCGACAGAATTCAATGAGGATGACTCCCTTCTGAAAAAAAATTCATACCTCCTGCGACATGTCCTGATTTTCCTTTCGTTCACTCCTTCTCATTCTTTTTTGCTACCTTCTCTATCCCCTTTTAAATGTTCGATAACTCCCACTTTTCAGCTATCTGATAGTTTCATCTCAAGACTCCTCTAATCTATCTATGCACTTTGGAGATAGACACCCTGTGTTTAAATCCAAGCCTTACCACTTACTAGCTATGCAACTTTGGGCAAGTCTCATATCATTTTGTGTTTCAATCTTATCACCTGTAAAATGAGGGTAATAGTATCTACTTCATAGAATTATTGTATTAAATAAGACTATAAACAAAATGCTTAGAACAATGTCTGGCACTTATTAAGTACTTTATAAGTGTAAGCTATGCTCATTATCAAATTTTCTCCTTAGAATTTTCTCTAATGCCATGACTTTAATTCTGTTTCTATGCTGATAATAATCAAATTTGTGTCTAGTCTAAATATATCACAGAGGTTTCAAGCAAATACTTTAATCACCAGTTTGATATATCTACATGTATGCTTACTTCACATAGATAGTATTTTTGTGGTGAGAACACTTAATCACTTAATTGCCACTCTCTTAGCATTTTTCAAGAGTACAATATATTGTTATTTACTAGAGTCATCATGTTGTACAACAGGTCTCTCCAACTTCCTCCTGCTATGTAACTGAAATTTTGTATCCTTTGACCAACATCTTCCCAACTCCTCCCAATCCCACCTCAGTCCCAGGGAACCACCATTCTACTGTCTATTTTTATGAGCCTGACTTTTTTAGATTCCATGTATAAGTGACATCATGTGGGAGTGCAGATATCTCTTTGACATATGATTTCATTTCCTTTGGATACATATTCAGCAGTGAAATTACTGGGTCATATGGTAGTTGTATTTTTAATTTATTTTTATTTTTATTTTTTATTTTATTTATTTATTTTTATCTTTAATTTTTTGAGGAACTTTCATACTGTTTTCCATAACTGCTGCATTAATTTACATTTCTACCAAAAGGGAACATCCTTTTTCCACATCCTTGCCAACACTTGTTATTTTTTTGTCTTTTTGATAACAGCCCTAATATTTCATTGTGGTTTTTAATTTGAATTTCTCTGATTAGTGATATTGAGCATTTTTTCACATACTTGCTGGCCATTTCTGTGTCTACTTTTGAGAAATGTCTCTTTAGGTCCTTTGTCCATTTTAAAAATTGGGTTATTTGTTTTATTGCTATTGAGTTTTTTTAATTCCTTATATACTTTGGATATTAACCCCTTATCAGATGTACAGTTTGCAAATAATTTCTCTTATTCCGTTGGTTTGGGGTATCATTATACTATTTTATAGGTGAGAAATGTAAAGTAACTTACAACTAGTTACTGATGGTGCTAGGTGTTGAGCCCAGGCAGTTAGCCATCTAACTGCATAATTTCTATACCATGTTGTTTCATACATTCTAGTATTTTACTTTCAAACTGTACTATATTTTCCATACACAAGTAAGTATAAACATGACAGATAAAAGTAAGCAGAAATCTAAACAGAAATTTAAGTTATACTTTATTTTTCTTTGTCCTTCTTTCTTACTTGACCATGAGCAATACATGGCTCATTGAGTTTTGTAGCTTCCAGGCAAGCATGCTGTCTGATGTATAACAGACACTAAATAAATATTTGTAATATGAATACAAATACAGATTCTCAATTTTGAGAGCTAATTCTTATTAAATTTTAAATTCTTCTGCTTAATCTCTTGTTCGCATATTCACTTGCTCAATGTCAGAGGTGGAATTCAAATTTCATAAGTGGAATTTTGGATATAAGCTTTCAGTTAAGTTTATCAGACTTAAGCTTTATTTTGCGTATCTTCCTCCTACCAAAATTACTTTTTCCAAGATTACATCACTAAAGTATCATGCTGGTTGTTTATTAAATTATTTTATGTAATTTGTTTTAAGTTGTTATTTCATGCAGTTTGTTCAAGCCTATCTTTTTTTTTCTGGATTCCCCACCATTTTGAAGTAGTCTTCTATTACTAAGAATTTAATTTCATGCTGCTCTCAAGTATCTTGAATGGAGACCAAAATGTGTGTGAATTCTGGAATGGTAAAATACTAATTTTGTATAATTCACCAAAGACAACTGTGTTAAATGTTCTTTTCTGTAAAAATGCAATAGGAAAAAGATAAAATATTCATTTTAAGTAATATTAATTCAGCAAACTGGCTTTTATTGTTAGAATTATGAAAGATTATAGCTAAAATGGACCAGAATTATTCTTGACTTAAAAGATAAATAGTTTCTATTTTATTTTATTTATTTATTTATTTATTTATTTTTTATTTCAGGGTATTGTGAGGGTACAAACATTATGGTTACACTTTATGTCTTTGTCTCACCCAAGTGTGGGTTAAAGGCATGCCCTTCCCCCCTACAGTGCTCCCCGTGTCCTTTAGTTGTAGATTTATCCCCCCATCCCCCTAATCCCTGGAGAGTATTTCTGCCATGTGATCACCCTAGTGTTGACCAGTTAGTACCAATTTGATGGTGAGTACAAGTGGAGCCCATTCTTCCGCTCTTGTGATGCCTCACTTTGGATAATGGGCTTAAGTTTAATCCAGTAAAGTATAAGAGGTTCTAGATCACTGTCATTTCTTATGATTGAGTAATATTCCATTGTAAACATCTATTTTAACAATGACTGGGTTCTGCTTCAAAAAGTTTGTCATAATTAAAATGTTTGACTTTGTCAGGCAATTTCCAATGAGACTATTTCTGTTATTAAGAAGCTTTCATTGCTTTGAAACACTTTCCAAGATGCATACTGTTTTTTCCCCTATACATGAAATCAAAACACTCTAAAATCAAATATTTCTATGTAACACAATATCACAGAATTACAAGGCATATATCTTTTTAAAAAATAATTTAAAGAAGTTTTTTCTGAGTCAAATTTGCGGACCATGGCCCGAAGCCACATCCAAGAAGCCTTGAGCAAGTGGACTCGCTATGGTTGGGTTACAATTTGGTTCTACACATTTCAGGGAGACAGGGATTACAGGTAAAGTCATAAATCAATACATGGAAGGCATATATTGGTTTGGCCCCAAAAGGTGGGACATCTCAAAGTGGGGGCTTACAGGTTATAGATGGGTTTAAAGATTCTTTGATTTGTAATTGGTTAAAGAAATGAAGTTTTGTCTAAAAGCTTGGAATGTTTTAAGTTACCTATATTCAATACATTGCTCTATGTTTTGCTTGACTGGAATCTTTATCATAGTTAACCATATAAACTTAAGCATTATAGAATCTATTATCTCTTTGATTTAATTAACACTCCATAACTGCTATGATCAGCATTATCTGGAAATTTCTCTACCTTCCATGTACTATACTTTGTGCTCAAGCTGGACAGCTGTGTTTATGAATAGTATTAACCATGCATATAAAGTCTACTATAAAAGCATGTTAGCTTGTTTCATCTTGATCCACATCAGAACAATTATTTTTATTCCTCAGAAACTTTTTATTGCCCACTACATTTTCCATCACAGTGAGTTCAAAAATTTCTACAACCTTTAAAACCCAAACATATTTTTTCTCATCATACGTAGATAAGAAAGTACCTTATTTCTATTTTTTAAATCAAAGGCATTTAAAATATATTCTCTCCTATCCTATTCTCCATTGATTAAAATATATCTGCATATTTAACTACAATTTCTGATTCATATTCGTTCTCAGAAGGAAAGGTCTTCCTTCTCCATTATGAGCAAGACCATCTTCCTGTGCTCCTGTCTTATCCCCCTTCTTCTCCTTATAAATTGTTACCTTGCCTTGCATCATCAGTCTCTCTCCATGGGATCATCTCCATTTGTCTACAAAGAGTTTAAGGAATATTCTAGCCTAAAAATACTTCTATTTCTTCTATTATTAATACTTTCTCTCTTTTTTAACTACCAAAATACCAGGAAAACTACTTTTCATTTGTAGATTTCTCTTTTCGACACTTGATTGCCTTTCTTTTCCTGTCACTCTTGTGACTGCTTTCTTGAAAGTGACTAATGACCTTTCTGGCCTATTTTTTTTTTTTTAAATTACTAAGTATTTATTGACCACCTAATGTGTCAACAAAAAAATCTCAAATCGAAGATTTACATTTTATTATTGTTTAACAAATGTGATTGCTTCTCTCCCATTTCCTTTCCCCCATACGTTATCTTCGAATAAAAGAAATTTTGATTGGTCTAATTTTAAATTTTCTTTTTTTTTAAATTTTAAAATGCACTTTTAATTCCAGTTCATGGAGCAACTCAGTTATTTCTATTTGTTTTTCTTCTTGAGTGGAAAATTTCTTCTCTCTTAGGGTAGTATAGCAATCTTTTTCTTAGAGAAGAAGAAATATTGAGCCAAATTCTTCCCTAGAACATAACATCTTAAGCTCATATAATCAAATGTACCTTTCTGAATAAGTAACTCTCAGATCTCATAAACTATCAAACCTCATTCTTACTTTGAATTTAGCTTTTTTGGGGGAATTTTAAGTCACATTAACAATCCTCAGATTTTTTTTTTTCTTTTTTTGGTTAAACTTGGCCCTCTCCATGCTTTGGGGCTTTCCAGTATCATATCCTTCAATCTCTCTGATAATTATTTTTGCCTCCTTTTTTGTATCCTTTTATATTCTTTCTTCTAAAATAGGTAAACCATGTAAAGAAAAATAGATAAACCAAGTAAAAGAGGTAAACCTAAACATTTGTACCCCCATAATATGCTAAAATAAAAAACAAAAAAAATAGAAAAACCATGAATGTGTTCTCAGCCCTCCTCTCTTTTTTCAATACTTTCTTCTTTCTT
This sequence comes from Avahi laniger, assembly GCA_963575035.1. Lineage (NCBI taxonomy): Eukaryota > Metazoa > Chordata > Mammalia > Primates > Indriidae > Avahi > Avahi laniger. The sequence goes on along the minus strand of CAUYSK010002495.1, from coordinate 3,713 downwards.
TATGTATGTTCTCTCAAACTCCAGACTCTTTATATATATTCTCTGTGTATATCTATTATTTTTGCATAAATAATGTCCAAATCACTCTCTGTAGGTCTAAATGCCAGATATGACTCTCCAGCTACTTGCTGAATGCATTACAAATTTGCTTAAAAACTTTTAATTTATTAAAGCATTTAAGGCCTTCCATTATCTACCTATAAAGTGAATGCTATCCATATTTTGCAGTAAATAACTCCTTCATGCATTTGGCACTCTTAGTTAAATTTAACAAATTTCTCCCTCTCTAAACATGTCTTTTTTTCTTTACTTTCTATTTGGTTTTGCATTTTCTCCCCTCTGTGATACACTTTACTAATCCTAGCTCTTCAAGGTGAACACATATCACATGCTTACTATCTTGAATTCTTTCTGAGCAATATGGGATACTCCTTTCCTCTGAAACCTCTAATGTTTTTGCAGCTTTTTCATGCTTCTGACCTATGTACAGTGGTCAGATCTCAAGATTTAAGTAAAGAGTGGTTATCAGTTTCACTTGCTGAATTCTGATTATTTGAGTTCAGAATTCAGCCTCTGGAACGGTGATTCCCAGAGTCTAGGAAAGGAGTTTTCTTATTTCTCCAAGGCATCTAGTATTTTCATTTCTCACAGAGACATTTAATATAAATATTCAGGATACATAAATATTCAGTTCACTACACATGAACTTCTTAGCATTTAGATTAGAAAAACTAAAATTATTTTTCCTCCTTATTCCCACTCAATGCTCATTTTTCTACATATCTCTCCAAATTTGATATTATGACTATTCTTTTCCCTCTTACCAATGGGAATGCTATTAAAATACATAAACACCTATTATGCTTGCTTATTAAAGAAATCCTGGGTATAAATACATAGTTAATTGTGTTATACAATTTTTCAAATGGGAAAAATACAAATACATTTTTAACTAGATGACTATCACTAAGTTCTGGAAAGGTATGAACTGCATCTACACACTGTCCAGTAAAACACCACACTGATGGAGACATTTTATTTTTTAGGTGAGTGCAATATCACAAGGTTTATAAAGAGTTTTGGCAAAGGATATCTTAAAATCAGTAAATGTTTGAGAAATGTGGAGCTGCCAGTATAGGCCATAGTATGAAAGAGACAATAGGACAATGGCTATATCAGAATAATACTCATATAAAGTTTATCATATGCCTGAAAGAAAGTAATGAAATAAGAAAAGGCCAAAAGAAATGAAAAGATGCTGCATTTCTTATTGAAACAGATCTAATAATCCTCAGGGCACGAATATTAAGGTCTCATACTAAAGGAATACATGTCTCTAAAATGTATGCAGAGTTGTTTTCATAATTGTAACATGTTCTATAGAGGATACCTTACAAATTGCTGTGGGTTACTTGAGTAAAAACATCAAATAACCTGATGTACATTAAGACTGAATTTTAATCTGAAAAAGATAAAAGTTAAGTCATAAAAAGGAACTTATTTTTACAAACATATTCTTACACTTTATAGTGAGTAGGAGCATTGCAATTATTACAAATTTTATTTGGACAATTCCTAAATCTCATCGTTGATTGAGAAATTTTCAAAATAGAGTACTCTTGCTGTGACAAAAACAAATCATTCCTTATTTTTGCAATTGGATTATTTCTAGGAATTTGAATCATTTTTACAATGACATTGCATCAAAAATCTTTTATTTCTCTGATGATTTTTTAAAGTAAGGTATCTATAGATTATAAAAACTAATAATTTTCTTTGGAATATTGTGCTAAGCAACACGATAATATGGTAAATTAATTACATAGTGGTACTATTTGTAGGAACTTTGATTTCACGAATTATATTTCTTAATTAAAAAATATTCTTAACAACAATTTCTTTCTCCAAACATTGCTTTTGCAGAATTTAAGGACAATCTACCTATTGCTATTTTGCAGACGTTTATAGGGCTCCAGTATGGTCATTTGAACAGTCACATACCAAGGGGCTTTAAAAGTCCCTTTTCCCCAAGATGAAGGGGTTTTAAGGAAATGATTCAGAGAGTTACCTCCACTCACCATTTTGCCTTATCTGTGTAGATAAGGCCAATGTGAGATAGGTATCCTAACACATTAGCCCAGGGCAATAACTAAGTAGTATCCAATGGGGTAAGGCTGTGTGGCTTCAGTTCTTGGCTCTACTTTCTGTTTGTTTGGTTTGAGAACATTCCTTAATGTCTGTGTATTTCACTTTTTTATTTGTGTACTTGTAGTAATGGTACCTCACAGTGTTGTTGTGAGGACTGAATAAGTTATTGAAGGTTTCTGACCCATTCTAGCCACTCGATAAGTATTAACTATGCTTATTATATATAATCAAGAGGGAAATTTAAAAGGTATTTTATTACTTCATTTATTTAAGAAATACTTGTGTTCCTGTTAATATAGATGCTATTTTAGACACTGTTCCTGCCCTCAAGAAGTCAATAGTTCACAAGAAAATATGGCCAAGATAAATAGTTATAACAAAGTGTAATTAAATGCTAAATAAAAGTTGTTTTATGATATTATACCAGAACAAAGGAAATTTGACCACAAAACCACAAAAACATGTACATTAATAACAACAGGAATTCGAATATAAGATCAGAATTTGATACAACTGACAAAAATAAATTGAAAAAAATAACCAAAATATTTTTAAAAAGAGTGACTTTGACAATGTATGTATTTTTTTGGTGGAAAAATAGAGTAAGAGTCTAAAAGTCTTACAAGGCTAAAAGGCTTAAATAATAATGGTTCTGATTATTGTTAATTTATGTGATCCTCATGTTTTCTTTAATAGGAAAAAGGCTTTAAAAATTTTATAAATAGTCAGCAAGCATTTTAAATTCAAATCATATACGCTATATTTATCTCCTGTACATATAGTCTTACATACTGTGGCAGGTGGATAAAGAGTATTTTGCTGAGTTCCTACCTACGGATGCATGGCATTATAATGTACATTTGCTTTCATTTCTTTCAAATACCCTCAGATCCCACTGGGCAGGACAAAATTTTGAGGGGTCATTATCATTCTTGCTATATAACTACCACCATTTACACTCCTTATTTAAAGAAGTACCAATAAAAAGATAATAAATAAATATTGGCATGATTAAATGTTTTACATTTTTAATAATTTACATTTATTTCTCATTCTTGGGAAAATAATATACCTGTTTTTCTTAAGAACCCGGATGACTATTACTCCATAGTACATGCTCATGCAGACATGAGCCAAAACTTCAAACTGTGTGCATGAATATTTGCAATGTGTTCATTAAATTCATGTTAAAAGGCAAGACGGTGGACAAGAAAAACTGCCAGCCAGACTGTCTATGCAAGAAAGACAGATTTTAGAAGAAAGCGAAAAAAAATAATCAGACAAACAAACATGGATCAGATGAGGGTTGGAAGGAAGGGTGCCTGAAACTACAGGAGACTTCATGGGAAGAAGTTGCAGAGGAGAACTGGAAGGAGAAAGATCCCGGGGAGCTTGGAGACCAGCGACAAGGGTAGGAGGAGCGATTAACTTCCCCCTCCCTTGCATCTCGGACTGCTGGTGGGCTCCTGAGCAGCGGGAGAGACCTGCAGACACCAGCCCAGAGACGGCTGCCGCCAGTGAGCAGTGGCCTCTTGTGGACTCAGCGCCATGCTCGTAGCCCCCTC
>CAUYSK010002494.1:0-36811 GCA_963575035.1 Avahi laniger | reverse complement strand
CTATATATTTTTAGTTGTCCGATTAATTTCTTTCTATTTTTAGTAGAGACGGGATCTCGCTCTTGCTCAGGCTGGTTTCGAACTCCTGAGCTCAAACAATCCGCCCGCCTCGGCCTCCCAGAGAGCTAGGATTACAGGCGTGAGCCACCGCGCCCGGCCAAGACTTATTTATTAAAATCCATTGTTTTCAGCTTACAGGATTTTAAGGAATAGAGTGATTCCGTTTTTAACAATTCTGTGGAAGAAAGTTGGATTGGAGGATTCTAAAAGAATTTAGGCTCTCGTCTATTCTATACATAAATAACAAGAACTTGAAACAATGCACAGAGCTACAATCTAGTAACAGAGGTATTATGGCTTTTCTTCAGAAAACATAACTTTTTCTGTCTACATTGAACACATAGGAATCTCAGATTTAAAAACCTCTTGAGGCTAAGAAGCCAAACTAAGGAAAACTTTAGATTTTACCTACAGTCTTAAGGTTCCTGAGCCTGCCAGGAAGTGACAGTTTTCATTTACTCACTATAAGCCTGGGAACTCTTGAAACCAGGCATTCTATGCACATTCTCAAATATGATATTTCAGTCCAAGCCTTGATAATATAACCAATTTTGAAATTTTATCCTGTTATAAAAGAGAGATTTTAATTGAACTTAGGTAAATAACCATATTGTCATAAGAATACTTATGAATAGTTCCCAAATTTTGGAGGCATCAAGTAGGCAGAAAAAGCAAATGCTTCTACCTTTGTCCACAAAAGCATACTTTACCAAATTGCTGTAAACTATAGATAGCTTAAGAGAAAAAGTTTTCTTAAATCTGGAAATATTTAAGAACCAATAATCTTCCAGACAAAAATCATAAAAACATTATTAGTTAATCTCATGAAATTAATTTTTGTTTTGCTTGATCTTGGTTATTGGTTTTATAAACCCATCAATTTCTTCATTAGAATTGTTAAAAAATTTCATTTAGTTTGCTGATCTTAAAGTTATTAGAAACCTGTATTTAAGAGTACTTGTTAGAGTATTTTTCATGAATCTGATTGCAAATGCTTTTAGAGAAAAAATAACTGTGGATGACAGAGACTTAAAACAGACATGGTTAAAAATCTGATGGAAATTCATTATAATCAGCAATCGACAAGGAAATTTGGTTATTTTTGTGGCATATAATAACCATAATTATAACTGATAATATATTAGATTTCTAAGAGTTTTACACAATTTTGGGACATTAATAAATAACATACCCATAAATGAAAGAAAATCTAGTATCACTAATCATTTGATAATACATTCCATACAATTTATGAAACAATCCTAATTATTTAATATTGCTACAAGATGAAAGATATATCCTTTGAGGCCTCTCCAGGAGCTCAACTGGAAAATTCCAAAGTTAATTCTAGGTCAAAAACACTTAATTTAGAATTTTGATCCTGGCCAAAGATGAAGCCTGCCAAAGATATCAAAAGTTTCAAAACACTTGATCAAAACAGGACCACAAGTCACTGTGAAATAATATTTATTTAACTAGTAGGATAATCAAATGATTTCAAAAGCAATATAGAAATTTTAATAGATATAAACAAAGAACAAAAACAAATTAAAAAACCCTTAACTCTTTCAAAGCTCAATTTTTCTGAGTAATAAAGAAACCTAATAAAGACAATGAAGAAAATTATCTTGATATTATAAAATGTAAAATCATTTTTTAGGCCAGTTACTAAAAAGATAAAGAAAAGCCTCCTGCATTATTGTTGCTTCTCCATATGGGAAACCCATCTAGATAACCTGGAAGTCAAATCTGATGAAAAGGGTACCTGAATTTAATCAAAGGAAGAGTATGTCCAAGGTTATGAGTGTACACCATGTTATAGAGGAATAGAAACAAGAAAACTAGTACTTTCACGAGGGGAATACGTGGCTCTTAGTAACGGCATGGGAAGTTTCCTTGTTACACGGAACAATTCAGACATATCGAGAAAAGCCAAGAGTACAGAATCAAGTACAGGACACAGCAAAAAGTCTAAGCATGTCATCAAGAGTCTGTGTAAGTCACGATAAGGTTTGTGAAGGATGAATTTATGAAGAGAATTTTTTGTATGATCAAGCTGGCTACAATTAGAAGGGAATTATTTATAAGTATTTCTAAAGATTGAGCTTTTTTCCATATCTGCATTTCTAAATGGCTGGTGGACAACTCCACTTGAATGACTACCAGGTATCTGAAATATTTGAACACTCTCATCCACCTTGACCTATCTGACATGTATAGACCACTATATCCAATAACTACAGAATACACATTAAGGGATAATCTTCTTAATGTATAAAGAACTTCTACAAATCATGGAAAAAAGACCAACAACCCAACAGTAAAATACCAAAGGAGATATTGTTTACAGAAAAAAAATAGAATTTTACTCAAATGTTAATTAAAATCACACTGATACACTACTTCTTACCTATCAGACTGGCAAAAATTCAAAATTGAGTAAAACATTCTCTTGGCAAGGCTGTAGGGAGACAGACAAAATTGCTGGTGGTAGAGTAGAATGATAAAAGCTCTGTAGAGGGGAATTTGGCCATGTATAACAAAATTGCAAATGCTCTAATCCCACCATTATCACCCGTAGAACCAGGCAAGTGAAGCCCCTGCCCTAGACCCTCTGCCACATGATTTATAGCACTGGGCCAACCAGTGGGCCCAGTCCAGTTTGCTGCTTTATAAAATTTATAAATAAAGTTTTATTAGAATGCATCCATTTACATAGAGTCTATGACTACTTTTCCTCTACACAGAATTGAGTAGCTTCAAAAAAAAAGAGACCACAGGGCTTACAAGCCTAAAATATTTACTATCTGGTCCTTTAAACACACACACAAATTCACCCACCACTTCTTTAGAATAAATTCCTTCAATTTTATTTCTAAGTCTCCCCCTGGTACCCAGACTAGCTAGGGTCAGCAGTGCTATCTGGGCGGGTACCTCAACCTGAAACTAGTCCTTTATGGTCTCCAATTGCGAGAAGCACCTATTAATACCTCATAGTTCCGTAAGCCACCATCCAAAGTCTGGGACTGGCCAGAGCTGGCAGAGGGTGTCAGTTCCTGTTTCTCCCATACAGGGACCTTAACCCTTTACCTTCTAACAGGGGGTGAACCAGATGCAAAAGACTCATGGCTAAGGGGCAATTTCAGGATTCCTCAGCCAGCCCCAGTTCCAGGAAGGCAGTTTGGTGAACCGATTACTCCTACTGGCCAGAATGGTGCTGACACATTGATCTGGGATAACTCTCATGTCAGACACAGGGTAAGTGCAGAGCTCTGGGCCACTAATGGTCCATAGTTAACCCTTGGACTTTGGCCTCAGCTCTCTTTTGTCAGCATTCTGACCGTGGCGTTGCCTCTGGTCTAGAGCATCTGAGGGGGCAGAGTGGTGGCAGGCACACTTTGCCCTGCGCATCCCCTGCCACTTGCACCCAGGAAGGTCTCTCCGCCCCCTATGCAGGCTCTGTGCCACATGTCACACAGTCCTCTGGGGTGGCCATCCCTTTCTCTTCCAAAGACATTGAAGACCGCTGCTCCACAACTGGCCCTTCCCATTGGTGTCCTTGCTGCCTACAGTTGATGTGGTGATGTGGAGTTTACTCAGGTCCGTCTTAAGTTGTGCTGGACAGGGAACAGGCATTCACTGGGTGGATGGGACAATTCTCGCCCTGCCCCTGGGCCTCTTGCCTACCTTCCCCACTAGTGACAGTATGTGGAAGGCAGGGATACAATCACCATTGAAAGACATCACAAGTTAGAAATGCGGTAATTACAGCCCAAAAGTTCAAGAGAAGAAATGGTTGGAAGATTTGTTGTTCTACATTTACACTGTGAAATCCCAAATGTCAAATTTGACACAACTGAAAAACAAATTATCATTTATATTTTCCTGCATATACCAGGTAAGATTAGCCTTTACAAAGCACAGTTAACAACATTTGAGAGACTCATTGGAAGCCAGTGTTTACTGGGGGCAAGACGAATGATGTAGCAGCCTGAGTAATGATGTAAGCAGCATTAAATAAATGGTATTAGGGAACTGCAGAGGCAAGAGAATCTGTATTGTTTCAATACAAATAGCCACGGCATTGCAAGTAATAACAGTGCCTGCTGTCTTTTTCTTGGAGTGGGAGATATAAAATTAGCCAGGAATGACACGTTTGGCAATAAAGAAAAAACACGAAAAGATGATGCCTGGACACTATGAAGAATCTTCATTCATACTTATTAGACTATAATCAAATGTATAAGTACCTTTTTTCTACCCATTATACTAGATTTTCATTGATAAATTGCTATACCTCAAATGGGTTCAAGAATTTTGCAAAACAATTTAAAGTCAAGTTGCTTATGAGGACAGGGGACCTGAAAAGAATATTTTCCTAGAGCTCTATATGTACTAGGGGCCGCCCTGCATCCAACCTTTTTGTATCTATTCTACAGCTATGCCCAAACACATATGTAATGGCATAATTCAAAGTTATTTATTATAGCTTTGTTCATGATAGCAAAAGATAAGAAAACAACCCAGGAGTCCTGGTGGAATGAAATGTGGTACATCCATTCAATGGAACATTATGCAAATGGGAGACAAAAGGAGTAAGAAATAAGAAATGTCTTTTCAAACAGATATGGTGAGAGCTCCAGGATATACAGCTGGGGGGAAAAAGCAAGACATGGAACGGTATATAAAATATTCTCCTTTTTAGAAATATTTCTCTCATTGGGAAATAAACATTTAAGAAACACTGGAAGAAAAATGGAAACTAAGAAAAATGGTTACTTATCGGGGCCAAGGAGCAATAAGGTACATGGGGACAGGGACAGGGGCAAGACTTGTCAGTGTATACTTTACAGATCATTTTGATTTTTTGGACTATGTACATGTATGATTAATACTTATTGAAAAAATAATTTAGTACTTTTATTTTTAAAGAAAATATATTCTTTGACCTATTGATCCCACTTATAGAACTCCATCCTAAGGTAATAATCAGAATATACATTGCAGCAATTTTCAGCTTGAAATTTTTTATTTGAAAACAGACTTAAAGTTCAGAAAAAATTGGTATATTATATAGTCAGAAAATTTATATTTTAAAGATCCCTTGATGAGTTAGAGAAATATTCATAACATAATGTGTGAAAAGCACTGAATACAAAACTGTATATGAAATGACACCAATTTTTTAAAACACAAAATATTTTAGATGTTTTTCTCTGGATGATGTGATTATATTTTTATATATTTTTTCTTTTAAAAACACTTTTGTGTTGTCCAAATTTTCAACCATGAATGCATTACTTTTATATTTATTTTTTGAATTGCTTAATAATTACTACTTTCTAGACAATAGATTAAATTAGTAGTTAATCATTGTTTTGGCTCTTTAAAATAAAAAGATTGATTTTGTTCTGTTTAGTAACGAGCACTTAATGTTTAAAAAAAAGTGAACATCCTTTTTATTCTTGTAGGTGAGGGAAGATATTCTGTGGAAATGGAACATTTTAGTACTTAGTGACACTGGGGTATCAGTAAGAAGAACTGGTGAATAAATGTGGGCCTGGAAGAACAACATTTTTCTCCCTATCATCCGCTGTTTAGGCATAGGCTTCTAATTGGGTAATTCCCACGAACAACCTTTTCTGATCTTTCTCCCAGATCACACCACATTCCTGGGGTTGGCACAAAACCCTTCATGCCTGGCTTATTACAAATCCACACTGCTGAGCTCCACAAACTTGCTCAGAGGTCAGTTTCCAACCTTCTTTCCTGCCCCGTCCTCAGCAGGTGGTCCTGACTCTCCAGGGAGAAGGGTGAGGCCTCTGGCACAGCTTTCCCGGTAATTCCTCGTCCCTCCCTCGACATCTCTGTCTTGTTTCAAGCTCACCCTCCTCCCTTTCTACGCATTGCCCTATACCTCCGCCCTTCAGCACCAAGGGCCTGTCCCCTGCCCCATAACAAGCATAAGCCTCCCGCGGAGGGAAGAGCCTCCACCTAACTTTGCCAGCACCATTCTACTCTTCTCCTCTTTAATCACCAGCTCTCCTGCTGCAGGAGACTCCTGCCTCCTCTTCCTGCCCGTTCCCTCTCTGCTTAGCACCTGACAGCCCGGGGCCTCACGTAACTGCAAGGGAAGCCGGGAAATGGGGTCCTCGTGTGTGCCCAGGAAGAGGAAAAGGAAATGGAATTTCATTGAACACATAGCATTTCCCTCCACCACAAGACTTAAGACATTTTATTTGGCTATTCAAGGAAGACACGATGCAGAAGGCTGAAGGGCTTGAGGCTATTTGGGGAACACAAGAAAGAGAAACCCACGGAGCTAACAGACTCAGTCCCTGAGTCACCGATTCCAACTGCTCGCTGCAGAAAATCTAATTGACTCATCTTGCCTCTGGCTTCTGACCAGCTGTGCCAAGTTAAGGGGCAGGGATCACACGGTAATTAGATTGCCTGTTCCAGCGCTGTAAGTGCTCTCAGAGAGGAGCCAGCAGAGGAGGAAGGATCAGCATCTCCCGAGCACGCACCAAGCCAAAAGGCAGACCACAGGAAAGGCAACCTGAAAGGTTATTTTATGAACTGCCCAGAATAGACCAGAAACAACTTTGCCTTACACTTTCCACATTACTGTATCTAGGTGCTGTCAGGAAAATGAAAGTTGCAAAGTTAAGTAATATAACATAAAGAGACAATAAAAACCTAAAGGTAGCCTACAAACACACACATACACACAAAGAGAGGAGGGGGTGCAGAGAGAGGGAGAATAGAAAACACGTGGAAAGTGTTTCCTCAAACAACGAATGATTTTTTTAAGATGATAAATCTCTTCTAGATTGTTTAGGAAATAGGACACTCTTAGAGAGAATCCCTTCTGCCCCTTGGATCAAAATGACAATGTCTATAGGCCAAAACCAGAGACGGGACCCAGCTCCACACCTTTTTGTGGGAATGAAAAGGAAAGGATTCAATCTGAATCTTGGGGCAGTAACCCTGTATTCCACAGGCCACCCTGGACCTGGGATTGGGCAGATAGTGAAGTCCCACTGAGGGTCAGCCTGCTTCATGGCAGTGGTAAAGCTAAAGTCCAAAAGCTGATTTCCAGAAGATTTTTCTTTTGCTCAAAGGCAGTAGTCAGGTAGTTCGGAGATGTAGGTCTCCCCCATCTTGGCGTTCTATTTCTCGTAGTGAATCAACAGTTGATGCTTTTATCACTCAGTGGAACATTAGTGTCATACATGTAATTGTGTGTGTGATCATCAAATCTGGACTTGACATAATGATTTGCACACAGTGGTGTACATCACATAAAGCACCAGGTGGGTAGCTCAAACTAAGTACTGCCTTGGCTTTGTTACCGAGTTCTTCTTGAAAAGACATTATCTGAACATGAAACTCTGTTGCTGTAGCTATAAATAAATATGCATGATATATTCATTGCAAAGTGTTTTTTAGAAATTATTACTTGCATTTTGATTCTCTGGTACCTCAATGTTTTCTGCTAATAGCATTTCAGAAGTTGAATATAACGAAACGTGAAATGCCTGTTTATAGAGCGAATAGCTCGTGATAGATGCTAATTGGATTTGGCATACTCGTGTTATTTCATGTGGCTTAATATTAAAGAGACAGGTTTTAGAAGGCCCCAGTGCAAGCTGATCTAGACCATGAGTGAAGTTAACAGGTTTTAATTAAGTGCCATATGTGAAAACACTCCTGCTCTTAACACTGAAGGGAGTTCAAAAGGATAAAATACCGTACTTCCAGTGTTCACAATAAATCATAAGTGCGAGGGTCAAAGATTTATACATGAGAAAATTTATCACAGTTATTGATAAGAGTAAAAATTGTAAACTGCATATCCAAAAATATAGATGGTTAGAAAATTATGGCACATAATTTGCAAAATATATGTAAAATATATATCATTGTGTATAATCATATTTTCCAAAACCATTTAACGACATGGGGAAAATTCTCCCAATACCGTGGAAGTGAAAACATGGCATGCGCAGTTTGCTCTCACCCTGGATTGTCCTCCACCATCCCCCACCCAGGAATTAGAGAGAAGCATAAAAAGTCACTTGGGTTTATCAATTTTCCTGGTGAATCAAAGCAAAGAAACTGTAATATGACCTAGACTGGGAGAAGTAAATGACTCAGGGAGGAAATGAATCCTCACAAAAGTCAGGTATATAATTTCAAACCTTATTTTAGGGAAAATAACATCAGAACTCACCTTTCCCATCTCAACCCCACAAGCCAGGGTCTGGTCCCTGAGACCCGTGCTCGCTGCTGACGGAGTTGGCAGAAACTGCAAAGGGGACAGCAGCCGCTGAGGGTCCACAGGCTGCGGGATTTAGGAGCAGGAGGTCGTGAGCTCTGTCTGCGTGGCAAGTGGCAGTGTGCTCAAGGGAAGGGAGGAGGCTGGGGAGAAGGCAGGAGTGGGATGAACTGGGATATAAATGAGGGCCACCTGGCACAGCTCTGAAGGCCTAGCCAGTGTTTCTCACTGTGTTCATTAGAGTCACCTGAATCTCTTAAGGAACCGCAGACAGCTGGAAGCCCACTTCAGCCTGGGCCCCCAGGGGCCCTAGTGCAGAAGGAAAGGGCAGTACAGCACATAAGGGATGCCACTAATCAGCTCCCACCCCGCCCCATTCAGCATGACTTTGTGACAACCACTGAATGATTCACTGAAGGGCTTGGGAAGGCAGCTGTGCTTCCCACCATACCTCCAGCACTAAGGGCTTTGACACCATATTGCAAGTACACGGTACAGAATACTCTATTGCTGTAACTGTGGTGTACAAATCACTTATATCTTCAGTAGGAAGACTAAAAGACAAACGTATCAAAGATAACCGTAACAACTTTTTGAGAGATAGTACAAAAAGATATGGATGGAAACCACAAAAAGTTAAAAAGTCGGGAGGATGGAGTCAAAGCGTAGAATTTCTGTTAGATTTCTCTTTGCTTTTTTGTTTGTTTGTAAGCAGAGTTACCATATGTTTAAAATAATTGGTTATACATTTTTTTTTGCAAGCCACATGGTAACCTCAAAAAACCTACAATAGATATAAAAAAAATAAAAAGCAAGAAATTAAAACACACCACCAGAGAAAATCAGTTTTAACAAAGTAAAACAGGAAGGAAGGAAGAAAGAGAGGACCACAAAATAACCAGAAATCAAATAACAAGATGGCAGTAGTGAGTCCTTACCTATCAATAATAACATTGAACATGAATGGACTAAAATCTCTAATCCAAAGACATACAGTGGCTGAATGGATTGAATAAAAATAAGAGCCAACTATATGTTGTCTGTAAGAAACCCACTTCACCTGTAAAAACACACATAGACTGAAAATAAAGGGATGGAAAAAGATATTCCATTCAAATGGAAGCCAAAAAGGAGCAGAAGTAGCTATACTTCTACCAGATAAAATAAATTTTAAGACAAAAACTCTAAAAAGAGACAAATAAGGTCATTATATAATGATAAAGGGTTAAATTCAGCAAGAGGATATAACAGTTCTAAATATATATGCATCCAGGCCAGGCGTGGTGGCACACACCTGTAATACTAGCATTTTGGGAGGCTGAGGCTGGAGGATCACTTGAGGCCAGGAGTTCCAGACCACCTTGAGCAAGAGTGAGACCCCATCTCTACAAAAAAATAGAAAAATTAGTCAATCCTGCTGTTGAGAGACTCTGATGCATTTTGCAGCTTGTCAATTGAATTCTTAAGCTCCAGAATTTCTGCTTGATTTTTTTTATTATTTCAATCTCTTTGATAAATTTCTCTGATAAGCTTCTGAATTCCTTCTCTGTGTTGTCTTGAAGTTCATTGAGCCTCTTCAGGACAGCTATTCTGAATTCCTTGTGGGAAGCTTGTTTGGATGACACCATGGACCCAATAAAGGCATTGAACCCATCAGTCCCTTTTTTCTCTCCCTGCTGGGGCTCCCTCACCTGCCTGTGTGTGGCCTCCCCACGTGCCGGGTACCCCCCAGGACCTGTAAGTAATACAATCTTTATTTCCATCCTGTGTTTCTCCTAATCATCAAAGAGTGCTCTCCATCTTAAAGATCCTGAATTAAAACAATGGGGCAACACCAATAGGGTTGATTTCGAGCTTGAATTAAAAGACACTATGAAGTATTTCGCATGCGAAAGAATTTGAGACTTCTTGGTCGTTTATCCAGAGGCTAAATTCAGATTAAGAAGCTTTATTAAACCCCAACTATGAATGTGGGCAAAGGAAAATGTGCTTAGTGGCCTCAGAGGAATGAGCAACAGTAACCATCTTGCAGGAATTTAAAACAATTCTGTGTGGGTTAATGGGTACAATTAACACCCAGATTAGACACCATATGTAAGTAATTGGGGCTACTTAACACAGTTATTGACTGTACAAATTTCTGGACTGTGGATTAGGCAGTCTCACAATTCAATAGAGAACGTAATTAGCAAGACTTTATTGGACTTCATTATTGGCTCCAGAGCAGATTTGTATGAGAAACACCTTGGTGGGCAGTTTTCTAAGAATGCCTAAGTGACCATCATTTCAATGCCTGGTTTTAAGTGGGCAATTATGTATTTTCAGATACAAATTCAGTTTACCAAATTAAACTCAAGTTTCACAATATTCTTTCTCCCTACTTCTCTCCAATCTTCAGAGGTCCTCCTCTCCCTGGCCACATTAAATGGACCCTTCTGTCCAACCAACAAGGCCCTTCATAATCTCCCTGCCACTCGTTTCACTTTGACGCGTGTTTTGGCTGGCGTCAGGGCTGGCTTCCCGGTGGAGAGAAGGAGAAGGGATAACATTTGAATATGCAAGGAGGGCTGCTATGGTTTGAATGTGTCCCCCGAAGTTCACGTGTTGAAAACTTAATCCCCAGTGCAAGGACATTGGGAGGTGGGGCCTAATAAGAAGTGATTAGGTCATGAGGGCCCTGGCCTTATAAATGGATTCACGCAGCTATTGTGGGAACGGGCTGGTTATCTCAAGGGGCTCGTTACAAAAGCAAGTTTGGCTTCCTCTGGCTGTCTTGCTCTTGCCCACTTTTGCCCCTCCACCTTGGTGATGGGATGCTGCAGCAGGAAAGCCGCTGCCAGACGTAGTGCCATGCTCTTGGACTCCCGAGCTTCCAGAACCACAAGCCCCTTCAATTCCTGTTTATTATAAATTACCCGTTCTGTGGGTTCTGTTATAACAACATTAAACAGACTAAGACAAAGGCAATCATGGTAAAAGGTTTTCTGAAATGTAATCAGACTGACCCTTTGAGCCATGGGTTTCAGCCCTAGCTGACCATTAGAATCACCTGGGAAGATGCTAAAAACACTGCCACCTGGTTCCATACCCAGAGATTCTGATTTAATTGCCTTGAGGTAGGACCCGGGCATTTAAATGTTTTGAGGTCCCCAGGTGATTCTAGAGTATGGCCAGGTTAATAACCACCCTTTCAGAGCAGTGCTTCTCAAACTTTGACGTGTGTGTGTGTGTAAATCAGTGGCAGATTTTGTTACAGTGAAGATTCTGGTTCAATAGGCCTGGGATGAGGCTTGAGATACTGCCTTTCTAAGAAGTTCTCAGGCAATGTGGTGCTGCTGGTCTGTGGACCACACAACGAATAGCAAGGCGGCACTGGTGGAGTTGGGGTGGCACACATAGACTGAAATCGTTTTGGATCCAAAAAGAAGTTCACTGCTGTTACGCTGAGTTTGTACAGAACAGGATAATGATGATGGTGATGATAATTCTATAGCTGGATAAATATAACTCAAGTTTCTCCAGACCGCCCCAATCTCTGAGTACAAATAAAGTCTCATGTTTACAGTGTGTTTACAGCAATTACTTGAATTTCTCCTGCTCATTACTCTGTTTGCATATCACAGAAACACTGGCTCCCCCTCTTGAAGCCTCACTCGGTTATTTCTAGGCGTCTCCGAGGGTCTCTCACTTCACTTTGACAAGAGCCCTCTCAGGGCCTTCAGCTCAGGGTCACCTTTGTTCATGCTCAAAGCTCAAGACACCACTGGGAAGGGGCGTTGCTGCCGTTGGTGCCATAGCTGCCCTGATAGCCCCGGGGTCCACTCTAAAGGCACGGTCTCCCAGTGTCCCTTGAGAGGCCAGAGCAGGGCCCCTTTCCTGAGCCGAAGCCATGGCACGTCCCACACAGCAGTGGGCGATCCTCTCAGCGGCTCTCTGGGCTGCAGCTGCCCTGCCTGCTCCTCCCCACCCCCGTGTCTGCCTGAGTGCCTTGGGAAATGGTATCAGATTCTACTGCAGCCCAGCTCCAGGCCCGATCTGTGGGCTGGCAGAGGAACGGACATCATATCTGTCTTGGTGCAAGAGGAAGAATACAGATTGGCGCCAAACTGAAAAATCTGTCTCCTGGAATTGAGTTTCTTACCCAAAGAACTCTAGAAATAGGGGCAAGGTAGCCAGTGTTTATAAATGCTGCAGGGCAGTGGTTCCAAATTTTCCCAGTTTTTTGAATGGGAGGATCATCCTTTTTTGATTATTTCAAGGTACATCTGGAAATTAAAATTCAAACAGCACAGAGATAAAGCCTTGCCCCCCATTCCTAGCCCAACTGCTCAAAGTTAACCCCTCTTGGCTATTTCTGTCTCTAAGTCCTTGCACGGCCACCTACCTAGCTCTAAACTCTATGCTTACACCTCTGCTTCGTGATTCCTTGGTTTTAAGCTGTATCTACCAATGATCATCGTGAAGGATGAGAAATTCGATTCACTTACACTACCTCATTTTCCAACCGCTCCCCCTGATTTAGTTCCTTATATTTCTTTAATGATTGATTCTGATTTGGGCTACCTTTATAACTTTAAATAATATGCCTAAGCTTCTGTTTCTTGATCCATAACCTTTAGATATTATTTCTTTATGTATCAACATGTGAGATAAGGAAGGTTGTGCCCTGAAATATTCCTCCACTTATCCTCCCTCTCGTCTTCCCGAGTCCTGTTAGCTGTGTTGTTATTTTGTCAAAGTTTATCTAAATGAGAAACAGAGTTTAGAAAGTTATATTTAAGCAAACATTGTTTAATAAAGGACCAAGATGGGTTGACTGGATGCGCAGAATAGGAGAGCTAAACTTACTGCACTGCCCGTCAAATTCATACCACTTAGAGGGCATATTCCAAGAGTCAACGTCAAATCAATTTCTTTTAAACTCCATCATATACTCTGCATTGTACTATGTTTAATTTGCTTTGTTTTTTGAATCTCCTGTATGGTTTTCCCCTCTCAATGTTTTAGAATTATCTTTTTTTTTTTTTTTTTTGAGGAAGAGTCTCACTCTGTTGCCCGGGCTAGAGTACCGTGACTCAGCCTAGCTCACAGCAACCTCAAACTCCTGGGCTCAAGCAATCCTCCTGCCTCAGCCTCCCGAGTAGCTGGGACTACAGGCAAGTGCCACCATGCACGGCCATATTTTTCTATATATTTTTAGTTGTCCAGCTCATATCTTTCTATTTTTATTAGTGATGGGGTCTCGCTCTTGCTCAGGCTGGTCTCGAACTCCTGAGCTCAAACGATCCCCCCGCCTCAGCCTCCCAGAGTGCTGGGATTACAGGCGTGAACCACCGCGCATGGCCTAGAATTATCTTCTTTCTTATTGACAGGAAAATGCTACTCTATCACTAACATTTTCCCACTGTTTAGTACATTCGGAGTACACAGATATAGACTGACTTCTTTCTAACCCATCTGCAAAGAATTTATCCTGGGATTATTTTTGCTTATACTGTTCAATGAGTCCACTGTTCTTGGAGGTCATGTCCTGTCTTTCTTCAATTTATTTCTTACTTTTGCTGCTATGAATCTGTAAGTTACTTTTTCAGAAAAAGTACTTGTATAGGTTTTTACATGTCAAAAAATAGGTTTTTGCATAACTGAGTTTTTGCATGTGTGAAAATACGTTATAATACCCCCAGTACTCAATTAATATTTTAGGTAGTTCCACATTCAAACTAATTTTGCTTCAAAACTTGGAAGGCATTTCTTTACTGCTTTCTGGAATTCAGTGTTCCTAAGGGGCAGTGGTGGGTAAGAGCACTAAGCCAGACTGTTAGGTTTGACTCCCACTTCCGCCACTCACTGGCTGTGTGTCCACGGGTAAATTCCTTGGTATTCTCATCTGCACAATGGTAATAATAATAACAGTAGCTAACTCATAGGACTATTGTGAGGTTTAAATTAACTAATATATGTTGAGTGTTTAAAACAGCTGCTCACACATAGTGAGCCCTAAAAAAGTGTTAGCCATTTTTTAAATCAATTTCATTATCATCTTTATATTTATCCTCAGTGTTCTAAAATTTCATGATACGATAGTCACTTTGCACTCATTGAACTTGGAACTTAGGAAACCTTTTCCAGTATCTTCCTTTAGTGCTGGGAAATTTTTAAAATTAAAAAAAACAGATTCCCTGCCTTCCATTTGTCTCTCTTATCCTTTCTAGGATGTCTTAATTAAATTTGGGCCCTCTTGGGTTGATCTTATGTGTTTCTTATCTTTCTTTCCTCAGGTTTCCCATTTCTTTGTCTTTTTGTCTTATATTCAGGGAGATTTTTCTCATCTGTTTCTTCCACTCAATTTATTACATTCTTATTTTCTGCATTTATAGCTTTAATTTTCACAACCTATTTCTTGTTCTTTGCTTCTTTTTGTTAGCACTTTGAAGTTCTAAATGGATATGATATCTATCCATATTTCTTCGTGGCTCTTAATTTGATTTGTTTTATGGTCTCCAATTTCTGCTAAATTGTCTCAGTTCCTTCCAGAATCAGAGTGATTTATAGAGGCCTCAAATCTTTTGAACACTCTCTCTATATTTTGATGCTTCATGATATCCATTCTATTTTCCTATAAAAAATGACATTTTCCAGCTCCCTATAACTATTAATAGGATATAAACTTTGTTTCTGCCAATCAGTATATGTTTCTTTGAGAACCTGGATCCTAAGTTAGCTACCAGAGGAATTGCTAGGACACCTGGCACCTATTTTGCTGGCACTGGGGGAAGAGAGAGGCACAGCATCTCTGGGGCAGTTGCAGAGGGGCCACAGCAGATCTCTTACCAGGCCAGTTCTGCACTGTGGTTCTGGGAAATGTTCCTGGAGACTCAGCCTGGAGTTGATTCCTCTAGTTCTTTCAAAGATTGTCCAATAATAAATACATTCCTGATGATGACTTTCCAGCCTGGACCTATCCCTCAAATTTCAGATTTTTTTCCTACCATCTATATGACCTTGCCACATGGACATGCAGTGAATCCCAACACCTGGTATTTGCACTTGTGGTTAACCCTGGGCATATTGGCTCACTTCTAATTAATACACTATGGTAGATGTGACGGATGTCACTTCTGAGATCAGGTAATAAAAAAACTGTGCCCTCTGTCTTAGGCGCTCACTCTCTCCAGCTCTCTTGGACTCACCTTGAAGAAAGCCAGCTCCCATATCATCCAGCAGCCTGCAGAGAAGCCTGTGTGGCAAGGGACCAAGGCCTGCCCAAAACCACGAGTGAGCTGGGAAGCAGATCTCCTCATTCTCAGTCGAACTTTCAAATGAGACCACAGCCCGAGCCCCAGCGACTTCATGAAAGACGTTGAGCCAGAGGTACTCAACTAAACTGTAACTGATTTTGGACTCACAGAAACTGTGAGATAATAAATGTTTGTTTTTCAGCCACTAAGTTTTGTTGTGCAGCAATAGATAACACATACAGGTATCATAAATTTAACTTGTCTAGAACCAAACTTCTGATCTTCAACTCTGTCCTCAACATGCTCCTTTCATAGTCTTCCTTTTCCGAATAAATAACTACTCTGTCCTTCCAGTCGGAGCCATCCTTGGCTTTTCTTCCTTTCTCATAACTGATAGCCAGACCATCAGCAGATCCTGTCAACTACATCTTCAAAATATTTCTAAAATCTGACCTGTTTTCATCACCTCCACTACTACCACCCTGGACCAATTCCTATCTTCTCTGATAGGGATTATTGCAATGGCCTCTTCACTGGTCTCCTGTCTTCTGTTTTTACCCTCTAGAGTCTTCTCCACACGGAGCCAAAGTGATCTGTTTAAAGTCTGATCATTTTACTCCTTTGTTCAAAGTTCTCCAGTGGCTTTCTGTCTCCCTCATAGTACAGATCTTTATAATGACTAGAAAGCCCTGTGTGGTCTCAGCTTACCTCCTACCACTCCTTCTAAGCTATCCTGCCGTTCCTTGAACATACCAAGCCTGCCCCATCTCAGGGCCTTTGCACTTGCTGTTCGTCAGCCAAGAGGCCTGAACACACCTGACTGTAAGGGAATGCGCTGTGTCTATTTCAATCATTGCTGTACCCCCAACACCTGAACTAGTACCTGGCTCATAAGTAAGTCTTTAAATATTCATTGAATAAATCCAGATGGAGTGGATACTGTGCCCTGCAGCTAAAAGCCCAGGGTGGTACATAGGATTCCTTGTTTTCTCTGTTCCCCTAGGTTTTTCTCTTTTGTGCAGTAGCTTTTCCTTGGATGTCTTATGATCTTTGGTTGTCCATTTATATTTAATAATGAAATACTGGACTCATTCATTTAGGGAGTTGGCATGATTTTCTCTGTCTTTATTGGCCTTTCTTCTGAATGAGAGGGCAGACTGTATTGTGTGTGCATATCTGTGCATGTGTGTTCACATGTGCATGTGGAGGTGTGCTGGGCATACCCAATGGCAGGCGTCACTAAGAGATTTCAGGAAAGCATGTCCAGGTTAGGAACAGGCAGATATACTGAGTTTCTCTCCCAAATGGCCAAATGAGGGTGGTTTTCTCTACTTTAAGAACTCAACCACCACTAGAGGATCCCTAAATCCTAGTTCAATTTTTTAAAGGATATTTATCAGGTTCCAGCCTGGGGGCAAATGCCACCATCACTGGTAGGGGTGCGGGAAGCTGATACTTGATGTTCTTCTACAATTTCCGTCAACGTCTGCTCTTTGCCCCACACTTATCCCTTGGACCTGCTCACTCTGGGGGCATCTGGAGGAAAGACTTCTCTACTGCGTGTCTTGGGTGGGGCCTTCCCTGTTCTTTCGTGTTGCCCCACTTACTTCCATCTGCCTGGCATGCACAAACTAAGGATGTAGATGCCCCACTCCCTTTCTGTTCTCAGCAATTCTGTGACTTTGTTCTCTTTAATTCCCCTGTGTTATCATTTTGATGGGTTTCTAGGAATAAAAAGTGGTAAACTCAATTGCTCAGTATGTCATCTTCAACCAGAAGACACCTCATTATATTGAAATTTTTATTACTTGCCTTCCCCATTTATATGGTACTTTTATTTATCTACTTGTCTTTATTTTCTTTTGCCAGAAGCATTTTGTTCCTCGTATTATGAAATTTTATAATGATAAGCCTCTCGGTGTGGGTGTTTTTTATTCATTGTGCTGAGTACACAGAGTCCTTCCTTTACTTCTGGGAAATATTTTTTGATAATTTCCTACTCACTGTTTTATCTTCCTGAAATCCCTATTAGTCAGAAATTGTACCTCCTGGGTAGATTTTAATCACCTCTCTCCTTCCCCTTGTTTTCTATCTTTGTACATTTTTTATCTTCATTCTGCTGCAAGGTTTTTTCAACTTTATCTCCCTATCTTTCAATTACATTTATGTGGCCAATGCTATTTTTAATTTCCAAGAGCTCTGTCCAATGGATGGAAAAGCCAAGCCTAGAGAGGATTTACAGTCCATCCTCCATATTCTCAGGTTCAGCATCCGTGGTTTCAACCAACCACAGATCAAAAATATTCAGAAAACAAACAAACAAACAAAAAATAACCCAATATAGCAATAAAAATAATACAAACAAAACATATACTGTAACAACTCTTGTTACAGGGATGCAGAATAAGTGGCTTCTCTGTGACCCCAGCTGGGTACGTACGAAGCTTCTACATGACCCTCAGACATAGAAGTAAAATTTAAAATTAATAAAATTACCCTGTGTTTTGCTTTTATCACGTCTAAATCAGATTCATAAACTAACAAATGGAAATCCCAAGTGACAAGCAGGTGTGAAAAAGAACTCAAAGAAACAGCTGCTTTAAGTAATAATATTGAAAATATATAAAAGCTGTTAATAAATAAAGAGAAGCCCATATGCGTATTTTAGAAATCCAAAACACTTTTTTTCCTGACTTCTTCACAATCTCTAAGTGTAAATAGATTTTTTAAAAAATTAACCAGATCTGCCTAGCTGTCTGCAGACCCTTCAGGAAGCATAAAGAATAAGATGTGGGTTCATGTAAAAGATTCAGTAAGAAATGATGGTGTTAAAAAGGAAAGCGGAACAAACATGAAAGACAGAGCTGAGGCTCAGGCATGTGGCAAGGGGGTAAAACCGAGGTGAGGAAACAGATCTGATGCGAGAGCAGCTTGAGCAAAACTACTTGGTGGGGCCTCGTGGGATGGGGGTGGAGAGGCCGGAAGGCTCCAGACCTCCTTCATTCCCACCCACCACCACCGAAGACCAAAGCAGCTCTGGGCGTGTCTCTGTTCCAGGCTGGGGTTCTGCGTAGGGTTTCATTTGAATCAAGTGTTTGGCAGAGTTTACATGAAGGCTCTTGCATCTGCACAAAGAGCCACTCGATAAAGCGGAAGGTGCACGGGTGCAGCCGCCTGAATCAAGACCAAATCGCAAAAGGAGGCCTGTGATGCCGGAAAAATGGACAGACCCTGGGAGTCCTGACGGGAACTCGATAAACCGAGTAGAGCAAGCAGATCCCAGTGGCGTTTAGGGCTTCAGGGAAAAGTCCAGGGCTAACAAAATCATTAAAGATCAATATTCTAACCCGAATGGCAATCTCAATTCAGTCCCTAGGAAGGGAATGACAGAAATTCATACGGGAGCCACATTCGAAGAAAGTTTCTGGTCGATGTTTGAGACACCAGGATTAAAGACAAGCTGTTTCAAGGATTTAAGAAGACAGGAAACATCGAGAGATGTGAGAACAAAACAAATTTGGAGTTTACCTCTTCAACTGTTGAGAATAAAAAAGGAAGGCTTTGGGGAATACTTACACAAAGCTAAGAGAAATGGGGTTGTCAGTATTCATGCAAGGCTAGTCAGGTTGACCTTTCACTTGACCTTTAACCTAGCCCAGATTGACCTTTCTTTTAGAAGCCAAAATGAGGTTCGTTAGAGGCACTGAAACAATTTGTAAACCCCAGACCCCACAGTGGCAAGAACTTCCATGAGGGGCGATGCAGATTTGAATTGGATGAAGGCCCCTCTGAAAGAGAAATTATCTTGTACATCCGCAGAGGGCACGATTAACAAAGGAATCTCTCTCTCTCTCTCCTGTATTGATAGCATTAGTTTTAGCTGCTTTCATATCCTTTAAGCATGTATTTAACCTTGCAAATTAATGAATGCATAGGGAATAAAGTTTAGAAAAGTAGTTAATTTGACAAAAAAATCAGATTTTCAATAATAGCAATATTTTAGATTTCTAGTATTCTCTGCCAGATATTGTAGTTTTGTGACTAGCTGTTTAGGAAGTGGGGAAAATGGCCTGTCAATTTATGATGGACAATCGCATAATGTACTTTCTTAGTAAACTCAATTAGAGTTACAGCTACGAATGGGAAGAAGCTAAAAATAGTGATTAGAACTCATAAAAGCTTTAGCAGTCCAATAATTGTATAATGAGGAGCAAGCAAGTCCTTCCACCATCATGGAAGTGCTTAGTTGAATAGTTATTTTTATTTGGTGTTAATCAAGACTGTTTTTTCTGGCAGTAAATTGTGAGTTGTGATTTTATTTATGCCAAATAACTAAATTATCTTAGATTTTCCTACTGTAAATGTAAAGTCTTTAAGGAATAAATTTTTGTCTCTTGAAAGTATTGTATTTTATCTTTGAAAAATAATGTAAAAAGGGACAAACTTTATAAAAATAGACCACATCTCTACAAAAAAATAGAAAAATTAGCTGGGCATGGTGATGCACACCTGTAGTCTCAGCTGTTTGGGAGGCTAAGGTGGGAGGCTAGCTTGAGCCCAGGGTTTGAGGTTATAGAGAGCTATGATGATGTCACTGTACTCCAGTGCAAGCAACAGTGTGAGACCCTGTCTCAAAAAAAAAGAAAAAGTGCACAGTGAATATACACCAAAATAGAGCCTATTCTGGGTCTTAAAACAAGCCTCTGAAAAGTTAAAAGGACTGAAATCACACAAAGTATATCCTCTGACCACGATGGAATTAAACTAGAAATAAAAGAAAGATGTCTGGAAAATTCCCAGCACACTTCTAAATAATGCACATATAAATAATCACAAGGAAACTAGAAAATACATCAAACTGAATAAAAATGAAAACACAACTTGCCAAAATTTGTGGGATGCAGCTAATATAATACTTAGAAGAAATATTATAGCTCTAAGAGCTTATGTTAGTAAAGAAGGACTCAATAATCTAAGGTTCTGGCATAAACTATAAAAAGAAGAACAAATTCAATTCATCACAAGGCAAACAGAAGGAAGTAAATAATAAAAATGAGAGCACAAATCAATGAAACTGAAAACAGAAAACAACAGAGAAAATCAATGAAACCAAAAAATTGTTCTTAGAAAGAATCAATAAAACTGACAAATTTCCAAGTAAACAACCGAGGAAAAGAGAGAAGACACCAGCTAGAAATATCAGAAATGAAAAAAGGAATGTAGTTACCTATTTGTACAACAGGACATAAAATGATAATAAAAAATCATAAATAACTTTGTGCCAGTAAATTCAGGAACTTAGAGGACATGGACACATTCCTTAGAAGATGTTATCAAAGCTCACTCAAGAAAAACTAGATTACTTAAGTAGCCACATACCTATTAAATAAAATTAATTTGTAATTAAAAACCTTCCCATAGTGAAAATTCTAGGCTCAGACAGCTTCCCAAGTGAATTCTACTAATATCTGAGGGAGAAATAATACAATTTTTACACAAATTCTTCCAGAAAATAGTTGAGGAAGAACACTTTCCAAGTCGCGTTATGAGGCCAGCGTTACCATACACGGAAAGCAGACAAAGGCATTACAAGAAAGGAAAACTATAGGGTGATATATTCTCGTGAACATAGGTGCAAAAATTTTAAATAAAATATTAGCAAATTGACCACCTCAGTTTGATAAAGGGCATCTACAAAAAATCTACAGCTAGAATCCTACTTTACAGTGAAAAACTGAACGCTTTTTCTCCTAACCACTTTTAATGAAACTGGTATAGCCATTGGTATAGTAATAAAGAAAAAATAAAAGCATACTTGGGGAATTACAGTACCTGACTTCAAGGCTTCCTATAAAGTTACAGTAATTAAGACAGTGTGATATTGGTGTAAGAATAGACATATGGATCAATAAAACAACAGAGATAGTCCAGGAAGAAGCTCACTTGAAAAATCACTTGATTTTTAACCAACGCCCAATGTGAAAAAAGTACAACTCTTTGAACAAATGGTGATGGATGACTGTATATTTACATGGTCTGAACTATGACCCTTACTTCATGCCATATACAAAATTAACCAAATTGACATAGGCTTAAATGTAAAAGCTAAAACTGTAACACTTCTATATGAAAACATTAGAGAAAATCTTGGAGACTTAGGGTGAGCAAAGATTTCTTATGTAAGACAAAAAAAAACCCAATCATAAAATAAAAACTAATAAAAACTAATTTTGACTTCATCAAAATTAGGGACACTTGCTCTTTGAAAGACTTAGTTAAGAAAACAAAAAAGCAAGCCATAGACGGGGAGCAAATCTTTGCAAAACACATTTCTGATAAAGGACTTTAATCTAAAATTTGTAAAGAATACTTACAACTCAGTAATAAGACAAACCAATTTTTTAAATGGGCAAAGGATCTGAAAACACATTTTCCCAAAGAGGATATGGGAATGTATATATAAAATAATCTACAGTGATAAATACGCCTAAATGTGTAATTCATCTATACATAGTGGAAAGAAGCAGAAATGATCCCAAAATGATTTTGACTTCAATATTCGCTGGAATATTTTTAAATAAAGGGATTTTGTTACATAAATATTTTAAGGAAAGCTTAAATTCATTTAAATGAATAATGAATGATCATTGATTTTGGTGACAAGATACCAAATCTCCAACATTCACCTCGTGGCAACACCCCAATGTGTAAGCTCAAAAGGGAAGAATACAGACGTGGGTATATCACATGAATATAATTTTAGAGTTTGCAACATTTCGAAGAGGAAGGTACGTTGACTCTTATCCGGCTGATAATTTTAGCTCCAAGTTTATTTCTGTAAGGAGAATAAAGCCTATTCTTTCTTGCTAGAGCATCTCTTGGTTCTGAAGAGATGACAGGCATTGTTCTCTAAATCACGCAAATGTCTTTTAAAAAAGGAATTTGGCATTTGGATCCCGCTGCTGCTGATGGAGACTTCTGTCTCTGGTGAATAAGAATAGTACGACAGAAGATCATCCTGCTGTTTTGCTCTAGTTCGCCTCATCTCAATCACAGATCCAACGAGAATTCACTTGCTCTCATTCTTCTGCAATCAATATTGCTGGCATTCTCTGTGTCTGCCAGTGAGGCTGAAGTCGACCGATACTTCCAGCAAAGGGGTTCTTTGGGCTTTGGGCTAAACGCTGTCAGAACATTCGGAGCCTTGCTTGGAAAAATGCAGCTCAGGTGTAGGGACTGGCGTTCTGTTATAGGAGACCCACACAAAAGGCGGATTACTTTATTCTACGCTCCCTGTGTTCCTTAACCGTGTTTCTGTCTGAAAATATACGATGCTTGTGAAGGAAGGCCTGGACTGTTTGCTGATCTATCTTACTCAATAAGCCTCTTGGAACTAGTGTCATGCCAAGAAAGCACCTTGGCTCCCTCATGGACTAGCTTTGCAGCGACTCAACCTCTCTAAGCCTCAGTTTCCCCATTTGTGAAACTGGGGTAATACGAGTTCACAATTCTTACCTGAAACCCTTGGATCACATGTTTGAGAATTCAGAATTTTTCAAATTAAAAAAAAATACTGTGCAAATATCATGTATTACCTAATGTCCTAGTAGAGTATGGGGCTGAACTCTCATAATAAAACACATGACTATTTCTGCAGGAAAATGCATGAATATTCACAGCAAGTGGGATAAATAAAGACTATAATTAGTCTCATGTTAGCTAAGGTCAGGTTTTGCTACCAAGTGAGCTTTCTGCAAATCTATGAAAAAACTTTTGTTTTTCAGGGTTTTTTTTGGATTTCAGAACTGCAGATGAGGGGGATGTGAAACCGTTATATCCAGGGCCAGTGCTAAGCCATACAGCTTTTGCGCAAATTAGAACAATGCACTTTCTGGGTGGTCAGAGCCCCTGGGCCCATAACTTGGCCAGCAGGGTAGGAAGAAGGCACCCCTTCTTTCAGGGTAAATGTCAAACGTCAGCCCCATTCTTGGCCTACTTTTGTGCAATGCACGACCTGTACAACCAGGCACAGTAGCCCTGATCATATACATCTCAGGGGTGCTGGAAGAATAAGCAGTAATGAAAGAAGACCCCATTCCCCAGAGCCACAGCTGCACCTCAGGCTGTCTCTTGTGCTCTAGACGGGCACTTCTCAAATGTGAATGTGCATATGAATCACCTGGGGAGCGTCTTAAAATGCAGGGGGGCTGGTGTGAGGCCTGACACACACTAGGTTTCTAGCAAGCTCCCAAGTAATATCCACATTGCAGATCCATGGACCACACTTTGACTAGTGAGGTTCTAGAACCACCTGTGGATGTTCCGCCTGAACCTTAATTTGGCTTGTCCCATACCCAAGTCACAGTCTTCCCAGAAACCTGTTTCTGCTCCTGATGACCTGAGCTTCATTAACAGCTCCAGTGTCCGGCTGCTGTTTTCCAAGGTGAGATCACCTCCTTATTTTCCTCTTCCTCACTTAGAATGTCCCTTGTTTGTACTATACCATAGATATCCATCACCCCAGACCCAAGATGTCTGCTAACCTCTCTATGGTGAATGTTAGACCAGTGTTCAACTTCTTCTAAAGTCATCCCAGAACCCAGGGGCCATGGCCCCTGGCCACTATGTGGGTTCCAACTGTGCAAAGCTCAAAACTGTGCTTGCGACGGCATTCCCCAGAGTTCTGTTCTCCACCAAGCCCCGAGATTTCTCTCCCTCACCTTATGCTTCAAATGCGTTCTTGGCCAGTGGTTTCTGTTTTTTTGGATATGGTAACTTTCAGAAAATACTTAAAGTGACATTGGGGGCTGACCTGAAGTTGCCAACATTTGACTCATTTCCTAGTATCAATTAACGTCTATTATCACAACAGAAAAATTATTCTCATACCAAAAATGCAGGAAAGACATAACTTGAGAAAAGAGGGCTCTTCCCAAGAAAGGACACGGTGACACCTTACACTAATGCTTCTGCCTCATCCTATTTCACTGAATGGGGGGCCAGTAATAACCTCACCTTGACCTGGCCCGGGCAGTGTCCTGGGTCACAGGCTCCTTGGGTCCTGTATCTTCTGCAGTGTCAGACAGAGTGTACCTGTGACACAGTCACAAATGCCTCCTGACTAGCTGGCCACTGACAAGAGGGCATTTCGGTCTCACTCCGAGGGGCGCAAACCAAGAGTAGAGATGACCTCATCCAGCTTTGTTTCCCACTGACATTTACGGTGTCCCAGTGAGGCAGGGACGGCTTATTCCAAAGTTACATCTATTCACGGATGGATTAACTTAAAATGACGAAGCTCTACGGTCTCGGCATTTCGCAATCAGATGGGACCGTAGCAAGGACAGGGATGATGCCAGGCAGGGGCGGGAGCCAGGCCACCAGTGGGGAAAGCCAGTGGTGAGTGGACAGATTAGAAACCATACCTGTATGGTTGAACGCCTGGATATTTTCTCGCTCAGTATGCTTCTGTTAAAATGTTTAGATAATGCCTTTAAAGAAATTAGAATACAATGAAATAGAGAAACAATGTTGGGTATGATTTCTCCTTTGGAAGAATATAAAGAAATCATTTTTACCATTAAAGCCAAGAGATGCCCATGCACGGAGCTGAAAGCAGCTCTGTGAGGCATCGCAAGGGGAATGGATTTGGAATTGGAAGATCGGAGCTTGCACACACACTTGCAACTCGCTAGCAGTAGGACAACGGGCAGTCATTTGGAGAGGTGTCGTTAGTGCCGAAAGTATGGGGTTACGAAGGCACATCAACCTGGCCACTAGAGCCATTTGACCTCTGGGAGTCTCCATTACCTTATTTTTCACATTAGTGGTGGCGCTGTGTGATCACAGTGGGCCTTCTAATGCATTGCTCCACAGAGTTCAAAGAAAAAAATGGAATGAAGGAAAGCTTCCATGCACTCAATAAACAGAAAGAGTTTGGATCCACGGTGGCCTTTACCAGGGCTGAGTCCACCAACCGAGTCTGCATCTCCATCCTTTGAAACACACGAGCAGGGCCCCCCACATGCCCAGGAACACAGCCCACCCTACCCCTGCAGTCTTTTGTTAATGAGCCATGAACAAACCATACACAGAAAGCAGCTTCTTTTTTTCTTCAATTTAATTGAAGTTACTTAGAAAAATAATCAGGCTTGAATGGCTTTTCCTGGAGGAAGGTTCATGAACATTTCACGCTTTTGTTGGCAATGTGGAATTCAGCTTTCTTTAACAGTACAGCAAGACACAGGGAGAGTTTCCTACAACAGACCCTCTACTGCATACAAATATGTAAAAAAAAAAAAATCACACTCCGCAGAGATGTTAAATTATATGCCCATATGCCGTACTGAGCATGCTTATAAGAAAATAGTACGGGCAGCTCCTTCTGTACCTAACAAAGAACAGAAGACTGAAATTCGCCTGTGAACGGACAAGGGTCAACCTAGTTCTGGAAGGTCCCGTGGCCTGTTCGTAGGGTCCCACTGACCGTGACGGGAAAAGGCTGGAGGAAATGCTGGTAGGAACTTGGGGATGTGATGTGGTCAGTCCTGCTGACAGAGAGGTGGGCAAGGGAGGGGTTTGGTCACCAGGGTTGCGCACAGTGGGGCAGCTTGCACTACGCATGTGCACGTGCGTGTGTGTGTGTATGCGTGCAGGGGAGCACTGGGCTGAGGCAGCAGAGTGCCTCTGCTGCTTGCTACATTAGAACAGGGACTTCTGCAATCACTCTCAGCTCTGGTCCAGACCCCACCAGCTAAGTGTGCTAGGGACTCGCACACTTTGTTCTAGAGCTTTCTGCTAGCATGGATTAGGCTCCTTGTGCTTCCACGCCTTTGCCACCAGGAGAACTGGTGTGACTGAAGTGTCCGCCGTCCACTGCTCTCCTGTGGCACCTACATCGCAAAGGAGCAGGAGGAGGAAGCTCACCCGGTGAACAGGGAGGAGGAAAGTCTCCTCTGAGGCACCCCAGGTCAGCAGACTGCCCTTCTTCCCAGACCAGCTGGGGAGGGCGGTGAGGGGTGTCTGGACAAGCTACAGGAATAATCGAGAGTTTTCCAACCAAAGGGACAGGGTAGGCAGGAATGTCCTTGTAAATACTACCTGGACTGTACCTGGTCTTAAAACACAGCATCACCTTTGAAAAGCGGCTTGGAGATGGGACATCTGCCTGTACTTTTCTCCAGCTAAGCATGCACAGAAAGCGGTTTCAAACATTTTTCTTTAAAAAACACTAACTTTCATTTCCCAGGCATACTTACTTCAGCAATGGATTTCTTTAACCAAGGACACAGAATGCTTTCTACATTCTGCAAAACAGTTGAATCCATTTTTTAAAAAAGTTTTTATGCCATCAGAAAATAAAATGTGAACACAAAACAAAACACGAGGAGAAAGAGTCCCTCATTTCAGAAACCTATTGATGTGTTTCCCCTGAAGGACAATCTTTCTCACCCAAGAGAGAGAAGCTGGATGAAAGAAGGCCGTCTGCGCGTAACACTGAGCAAGCTTGCACAACTGATCAAAGGCAGGCACGGAAACGTAAAACAACGTGGATTTCCATTTAGAAACCAAAAAAGCACAGAGTGAACAATTCCAAGCTGTGGAACTGAAGAAGCACTCTTCAAAAGATCACCACTCCCATTAAGCACCTTTAAGGCTTGAGGGCAGGGAGCCACTCGGGGCCATATACGCCCCTCCTCTCCCCTCCCTTCTTGCTGTCCACACCACCCAAGACTTCCCTCCGCGCCCGTCGGGAGGGATGGGATCGTTGTCTGTGGCAGTATCCAGGATGAGAACCATTGCACTCTAGTAACAGTTTAATTCATCTGGTAAAGTACCTGTGTTGCTATAAACCAGATGGAGATTGTGGCGCCGTTTGGTTTTTTTGGTTTTCTTATTTTGGAGGGGTGCTGCGGTGGCAGTTTTTATCCTTGAAGACCTCAGATGTGCCAAATCAACCTAACCAAAGTATATACTGTGGAACACTCTCTCTGTGAGATGATCTGCGGAAGAGTGTACTCTGGTCACCTAAGTTCAGGAAATGCTCCTGACTCAATGATGCCCTGGGGGATTCACAATGCACAGCACATATTCAAGGCTCTGAAAAGTCCTGCAGAAAGGAAACTGACTTGACTTAACCTGTGTTCTGTAGAGCACGTATTAGAAAATGTTGGACAATCTGTTTCATTAGCACGAGCCCTTCTGAGGACAGTGTCCCCACCTGGAAATAAGGTCCAGACTCAGTTCCAGGGACAGCCAAGGTCTGTCACTCTAGTTGGTAAAACACATTGCATAAATCTCTATCCATCAAGGGCATAGTTGCTGTGCCCTTCACAAAGGGGAAAGAGCTCAGAAGAAGGTACACAACGTTTTATAAATAGCTTCGGCGACCTTCTCCGGTGCACATCTCACTCACATTAAATAAAATAATTTCCTCAGTGAGATGTTGCAGCCGCTGCTCACTGAGCTTGCTGTGAGCTTTACAATACAACTTTAATAGTTTCTGTGAATAAATTATTCATTTTTTGTTTGTTTAGAATATTCTCACCCCTTCCCTATATACTGCATCAAAAACAAAACATAAAGCAAAACCCCATCCCACCCTCCCCTATTATTAGAACTATTATTATTATTATTATATACAGTATCTGCTACCGACTCATTCACTAGCTGTAAGAGGGATGTGGCTCAAACTTCAACTGAGAAGCATTGGAAATGGCTGGAAATGAGAAGCGAGTGTAGATGTTAATTAGCAAGGAACAGGAAACGAAAAGTTCCCAGCCTTCCAGAGGCAAGGCAGCATGGGTGAGAGCACGGAAGGCTGTCCTTGCTGCGCATGCATGGCAGTCACAAAGGTGCCGATGGTCTCTCAGTCTCTGGAGGACGCAGGAGGGTGTGCATGTGCGTTTGTGTACAAATAGCCCACCTCTAACCTTCACCCTTGCAAACCCCTGAATGCACGGGCCTCACTCTTGTGTGTGGCAGTAGAAGACAGCACTTCTATGTGGGGACGTGGATGTTGGCTGGAGAAGGCAGTAGGAGGCACTTGAGGAGCATTCCCCTCCCTCACCCAAGGCAGACATTGCTAATCAATCACAGCACTCTCCCACGCTGTGCCTGGAGAATCCGTTCTAGGGCTTAAAGGCAGACACTACCAATAAATTGGAAGGGGTGCATGATAAGAAACATTTTTCCCATCTCATGTGTTGGGCAATGAGTTTGAGATCACTCACAAATTTAAGTGGCCTGCTCCAAGCATGTGGTTTCCAAATTGGGGCCATAGAAAAATGCAAATTTGTAGGGGTCATGAACCTTCTGAGGTTGCTCATGAATTGTCCAAACCCCACGTAAAGTCCAAAAATATCAGGGGTTTGCTAACTGTTGAGCTGGAAGCTCTGTGTCCATGTAAAGCTTCTTGAGGGCCAAGACTATTGGGTTTGTTCAATGCTATAGCTGCATGGCCTAGAATATAGTAGGTGCTCAATAAATACTTGTTGAAAATAAAGCAACAGCCACTTCACCTTCACCACAACTGGCACTGCCAGTTCAAAATTTCTGTAAAAAAGTCTATTCTATCAGACTACTAATTCTGGTGAGAAATTTGCTACAATCAGCTCTCTCCTTGGGTTAAAAAAAAAAAAAATCACATTTCTTTAGTGCAAGGGACTTTCAGGTTTGGAATGAGTCCCCTGCAAAGATGCCTCTAAGAGCAATAGCAACCTATTTATTTCTAGCAGAAATTCAAGAATGCTGGCATTCATACACACGACACTGGTTGTTATCAGATGGCTATGACTCCATAAAAGGTTAGGAAGGAGAACATTCATGCCCCCAAGTGAGCTGTAGCAAGCAAAGCACGAAACATAGATTTCTTCTGGAAAGACATTAAAATTTTGCTGCCACAAAAAGAAATCTATAGAGACCATGTTTAAATAACTATAAATAATATTAATTAGAATTTATGGAATGCACAATTCATGGAATTCACCAGAACACAAGGAAACCTTTGAGACAGTGTTGCAGTATTCAGTTCTAAAAACAAGGACAACCCATCCTATTCCCCTGCAAAGACAGCTGTCCTTCCCTACGAAGGATTTTAAATAATTCTCACTATGCTGCTCGCAGCATCACCCCCAAAGAAATATTAATTTACAAAATAACCCAATATCCATATAATTCTTTTGACAAATAAAAATCTTAAATTAAAAAGCATGATTCTCTCCCTCTCCCCACCCCCTTTATTCCAATTTCAGGTAGCTTGGCACTGAGTAATTGAACATTAAAAAATCGAGTTTGTAGACTTCGTACAGCTGCGTCTGGTGCTCTGAGCTGATGTTCTGGAAGAATTCTGTGGTCATTTCATCAGTAGTTCTCGTAGACTTTGCATAGGTGGGGAACTTCAGGTAGCTGCCCACTCCTGCCAGCTGCAGGACGTAGTTAGAATCCTCTTCCAGTGTCTCGTACTTGCCCACGAGGTCGTAGTGGATGTGGCAGGGGTGGCAGAGCGAGTAGACGGTTTGCCAGTGTTCGTTGAAGGGCTCCTCCCGCTGGGTGTGTGGGTCGATGAGATAGGCCACAAATTCCTCGAACTTGACGTCGTCCCCCTTGCGCAGGGCCTCCTGGGTGGCGTTCTTGCGCTGGCGTTTGATGATCTTGGTGCCGTATCGCTTGTGGAAGGAGGTGTTGTACTTCTGCGTGAACTTGTTGCGGTAGGCGGACACCAGCCTCTCGAAGGGCTCCCGGACAAACAGGAACTTCATGTAGCTTTTCAAGCGGTGGTTGATTTCCGGGATGCTGTACTGGTTCAGGGTCTTCAGGTTGGCAGAGACGTGGGCCTCGTTGGCCGGGATCTCCATGGGGTCGCTGTACTTGCCCCGCCCGGTCAGGACCATCATGAGCCGCTTCCAGTTGGTGCACGCCACCTTGGGGACGTAGCAGTAGATGAGCTCGTGATCCTCATCCACCACTAAGTGCTTCAGGTCGCTGGGCGTCAGCACCCGCCGCTTGCGGCTCATGGCACTGTTGGCGCGGCACGTGTCCGTCACCTGGTCCCGCCGCATCTGGTGGAGGACGGCAGTGTTTGAGAGCTCCAGCTGCAGAGGGGACACAAGAGGAATAAGGACTCAGTACTTGTCTGGAACATTTCCATCGGCTGCAAGGGGATCCTCAAGCCCCCCTGTTGGAACATGTATTGCGGCCTCAGGATGGAGGTGCCCTGCTTAGCGCGGTGGTCTGGGAGGCACCAGGGAAGAGAGCTGGCAGTCTCAATGGAGGCCAAAGGGAAACGTGCGGGAAGATGTGTGCGTTCCTCTAAATCCTAAGAGCAAAGGTCTCTTTGCAGAGGCCACTCGTTCCCAGTCTGAACCAGTCCTCCCAGGCCATCGGGATAGGAAACCCGAGACCACTCTGCCCTGCTCTGCCACCAACCTGGTGCCCAGCACCCAGATACTCAGAGTGTCACCCAAGAATCTGGCCCTGCACTTCCAACTCTGAGCCACAATCTGCAAAATGCATCCTAAAATGTGCACAAGGAAAAAATTAGAAATACCAGTGAGTTTACTGGGACCCGAGGGATCTCCTGGTAGCCACTGGGGAGAAGCCCTTGCACCCTGCATTAGGGCGTGCCCAGGATGACAAGACGGTGATGATGGTGACAGTGACAACCGCAGAGAGTGTGAACAAGGGAGCTCTGTATCAGGCATCTTCACAGGTGATTTAAATACATTATGTCCAATCTTCCCAGCAACACTCTGAACTAGATAATATCACCACTAAAAATGTTCATATTCAAGGGAAGAGGCAAAGCAAGCCAGAGTGCTAACGCTTTGCCAAGTCTGTGTGGGAACGGCATGGTGATTCTCCCATTGCTTCACCCTCACGAAGAACTGGCGGAAATCTGGAAGGAGATGTCAGTACCCTCCTGATGTGCCTTCCCCTAAGCAATCTGACGTTGACTCTCCTCCCATCCAGAAGTGCAGTCTGTTTCTCCAGCCCCTTGAGTGTGGGTCGGCCGGGACTTGCTCTGATGAGTAGAATGTGCTGGAAGCTATGGTGATCAGTTCTGGGCCCATTACGAAGGCCCGCACTTCCTACCTTCACTCTCTTGCAATGCTGCCCCGAGACAGCCACGCTACGGAAAGCCCTGTCCGGACGCCTGGAGGCTGAGGGGGACTGTGGCACCCCAGCTGGCACTGACGGCCGGACATCTGGTGACCACAGCTGTGTGAATGATCCCGGGAGAGGCCAGCAGACTTGCCCAACTGCCTACCCACGGAATTGTGGCAAGTGACACATCAGCGCTGTTTTAAGCTGTTAAGTTTTGGGGTGGTTTGTTACCCAGCAATAAGTAACTGAAGCAGGGTAGCTGGAAAGGGTGGCTGGGGTGTGATGCTGAGACTGTCGGCCAGAGTCCAGACGAGCAAGGGCCCCACAGAGATTTTAAGTTTCTACTTGGTAAAACAGGGTTGGCCTGCAAGAGTTTACTGAATTGGGAATAGTTTGCAAATTATTGGCCCAGTTATTCACAGGCCAAATGCCACCAGTCACCAAGCTTATCTCCACGACAAAGGGCAGAGCAGTAATCTCAGAGAGGCCTGGGCTACTGAATCAAGGGTCCAGTTTCTGAATCATTACGGCCTCAGTGTGAGGCTGGGTCTCCCTCAGCCGTGTTTTCCTTGCCTGTACAATGGAGAGCATCACGCCCATGCCTGCTGGGCCGGTGTGAGGGTTACGGGGAATGGACTGTGTGGAAAGGCCTGAACACAGCAGACAGACAGTCAGTATTATTTCCTCCTCTCTTCCCTCTCTGGGCTTCACCCGCTCTGTCTGTGGAAGGAGGGAGTTAGGAGGTTAGCTGATTGTCAGGGTCGTGGCCACCTTTATTGTTGGGTAGAGCCTAGTTCCCTCCAGGGTGGCCAATTGGTGGCCAGGTATTCTGTTCTCAGTCCCACAGAGAATCTTCCAGAATGGTCTTCCTCCCTGCCTAGGCTCTGGCATTACTTGATCTTGCTGAGATTTTGCCACAAAGTCTCAGTGCCCAGTAGCCATGGGCACTCCATCAATCCAAATATCTAGTGATGTTATTTTTCAGTTCTCCAAGTATAAGTGACGCCATGAATATGCCAAGAAATGTAGAAAACAAGCTGCAGAATGTCCTAATTTTCCCTCGTGCACAATACATATCAGGATACCATCTAACATCTAGTATCTATCTGACTGCGTGCTCCTTGTGTACCAGGTACTGTTATAAACGCTTTACACGGCTTAACTTCTTCAATGCAATCAGCAACTCAAGGGGTCGGTTTTATTACAATCCCCACTTTATGGCTAGGGGACTGTCAGATGCGGCATCACACGCGTAACATTGAGAATGCTTTGCAGAGCGTGTCCTCGCTCATCATCTTGGGGAAGTCCTCCCACGTTCCTCCATGCTGGCCTCAGCATTTCCATTCTGTCAGTGAGAAGACAGGCTGGGACAGGCTGGATGATGGCCCCAAGGAAAGCCCCTCTGTGAGAAGCAGAACCGCGACTCACACCAGGTCTTGTGACTCCAGATCTACGCTTCGCACACCATTCTGGCCTAAAGCGTTCTCCTGGCCAAACATAAGTCCTACAACGTGGGGACTCTGCCTTTCCGCGGCTGTATCTGCAGTCCTCGCAAAAGTGCCTGCCACATAGAAGATGCTCTATGAGTATTTGTTGAGTGAATGAATGAATGATTTAATAATCTCTTTAGGGTAATTTGATATGCAAATAGGAAGGCCTCTCTGTGGCTAAAGAAATTTCCCCGTTGTTCACAGACACCAGACAATTCTTTACTACAGGGTGACCTTGTACGGAAATAGGGTTTTTGCAGATGCAATTAGTTAACATGAGTTATGCAGGATTGAGGTGGGCCCCAATCCAATGACTGTGTCCTCATAAAGAAGAGAAAGCAGAGACGTAGAGACGTACAGGGTGAATGTCACACGAGGAAAGAGTCGCAGTTAAAACAATGTCTACAAGCCGAGGAATGCCAAGAATTGCCAGCCACCACCGGAAGCTAGGAAGAGGCCAGGAAGGATCAACTCCTAGAGCCTTCAGGGAGAACATGGCTCTCCTAACACCTTGAGTTCAGACTTCCAGCTTCTAGAACTGAGAGAAGATAAATTTCTGTTGTGTTAAGCCACCCCAGTTTATGGTGATTTATCACAATAGTCTTAGGAAACTAATACAGGAGTCAGGCATTCAATCAATAACTTTGAGCAAGTTGATACTAAAGCATAAATGTGTAAGAGAAGATAACATTGTTTAAAAGAATATTCTTACCGGAAGGAATAAAGAAAGCATATCAGGGTACTAGTAAGCAGGAGGAGGATGAGATTTGAAATCAGAAGATTTAAAGCCCAGGGCTTGACCATGGGCAACAGGCTCAACCTTCTGAGTCTCAGTTCCCTTTTATCCGAGATGGATATAAAAATGGTCCGACCTACCCAACGGGGGTGCTGATTAAGTCAAATAAAGCACAGTTCAGCATTTAGTAAATAAGATCAAGTGTAGTACAGGATTTGGACAAGGCATGGCACAAAGTAGGTGGCTAATATGTAGGTGTTCTTTTATGAAAGAAGAAGGAAAAAAAAGCCTGGAATTGCAAGATTAATTCCATCAGCTAATTTTGCTGCAGGTCAGTCGTAGGTCACTGAATTCAATTCATATTTATTTTGAATAGAAAAACTCTGACCTTTGCAATTCATGACTTCTTAGCAGATGTATTCATCACCTTAAGAGGAGCATTCACGGACCTCTTGGGCTATTAAGCAATGCCATTAAAAAAAGAAAAAAAGTGTCCTAAAGGAAATGGACGAACTTAGAAGGAAACAGTGTCTGCCAATTTTGTCATTTGAATTGCTAAGGACAATTTAAGGCAATAAGTTACTAAGATGAGCAAAGGAACAGCTGCCACCCCAACCCCTGCCCCGCACCATTTTTTCAGATGGAGATAATTTCCTGGGCTTCTGAATGCCCAGGGAGGTAGCACGCCAGTTAATATTGCATTCAGGACCACAAAGGCAGAAAAAATGGAAATGATACCACGGTGTCATTTTACGTTCAATTGCAGAGGCAGAAAATAACTCAGTGGCACTTTAAAATGTGGTATTTGAGGTTTCTTACTCTTCCTGTTCTTCTCCAGAGCAGTCTAGGATCCAAACGGTGCACCTACGACAACAAGGCGCATGCAGTCTTCCTCGGGAGGGCTTGGGAGCAAGCGTGGAGAGGACGCTTCGCAAATCGCAGACGTGTCCAGGCCACTAGTAAATTTACCTGGGCCTCTAGCACTAAATTTGTAAAAACTGTATTTTAATCTGTTTTCATAAATTTTTATTTTGAAATAATTTCAGACTAGTGTTGATTTAAATTATCCAAATAAAATGTTACTAAAATATGCACAAATATAATAAAACTAGGTATACGACTATGAGACCAAAACAAATGCAAATATTCAAATGAACAGCATTAACATAATGGGTGATGTTTTACTGGAACTAAAGCCCTGTCTGGACCGAGAGATGCTTGC
The DNA here is from genome assembly GCA_963575035.1 of Avahi laniger. Classification (NCBI taxonomy): domain Eukaryota; kingdom Metazoa; phylum Chordata; class Mammalia; order Primates; family Indriidae; genus Avahi; species Avahi laniger. Next base: position 1,680 of record CAUYSK010002494.1, on the reverse strand, counting down.
TGACTGCGTGGGCAGGCTCGTTGGAGAACAGCATTGCCCCTCTGCTAGGCTGTGTGAGGACTCAGTTTCTCCACCACTTCCTCATTCCTAATTACTGTGAAACTCAGCACCCTGTGACCTCATTTGATCTTTAATCAATAAAAGCTCATCGTTTATATATAGTCTTTCACTGCCCATTTCTAATTAGCCCAAGACAATGAAAACGGAGCAACATGGTGCCACCAAGACCATCAAAGAACACATGCACCATGATTTCACATGGCGGGACTAGGTTTTCTGGGGCAGGGCTCATAATCCAAAAGGGCCTTGATTAGTTTTCCAAAATTATCGCCAAGATAAAAACACACGATTTGTAAAATTCTTACACAGAACTCCAGACCCCTCGGGGTTCTATCTCTAGACTCCTTGAACCTTGGTTTACCAAACCTGGATTAAGGGCAGCCCTGGACAGGTCAGAGGAAAGAGGGGGATTCTTTGCCATAATGTCAGGTCAGGGTGGGGCAGGGCAGATTTCTGGCGGTGGCCTACAGTGTTCTAGAAATCTCCATGTTTGTTCAGAGGATCAACAGCTTGTTTGAAATTGTGATCAAGAAAACAGCGATTTTCGACTTAAAAAATGCAAACTGGTCACATCACTTCCATGCTCCCCTGGTCTACAGGGTGACATTCTTGTCCCCACCCAGAACACAGAGGAAATTTCGTAACTATGGTAACTCTTTAGCACTAACATGTGCCCTGAGCACAGTTCAGGAACTACCCAAGGGACCAACAGCTTTGGGACATCAGGAAGACAAGGGAGTGAAGACGACTCATTAATGAGGAAAAATTTGTCCCCTTGTCACTGAAAGACAACATTGGTCTTTTCCAACCAAGTTTTATCAATTTCATTAATACAAAGCAGGGATTTGTTGATCTGACAATTATAATACCTGAGCTGCGAGATCGATCTCTTTCTTCTCACCGTCCCTTTCTCTCCCCTCTTCTTTTATTCTTTCTCAAAAGGGTTTGAAGAGATCATCACAAAGGACATACTTGCAACATAAAACTGAAATTGGAAAAAGTGAACATACTCTGAGGGCTGGGATTAAGACTCTCATTTGGTTGTGGGTTTCCTAGCAGCAAGGATAAAAGGGGAAATGTGATTAAATTTCCTTGCTCTATCAGAAAAGAGAGGCCAGGTGCGGTGGCTCACGCCTGTAATCCTAGCACTCTGGGAGGCCGAGGCGGGTGAATTGTTTGAGCTCAGGAGTTCGAGACCAGCCTGAGCAAGAGCGAGACCCCGTCTCTACCAATAATAGAAAGAAATTAATTGGACAGCTAAAAATATATAGAAAAATTTGCCGGGCATGGTGGCACGTGCCTGTAGTCCCAGCTACTCGGGAGGTTGAGGCAGGAGGATCACTTGAGCCCAGGAGTCTGAGGTTGCTGTGAGCTAGGCTGACGCCACGTCACTCGCTCTAGCCAGGGCAACAAAGTGAGACTCTGTCTCAAAAAAAAAAAAAAAAGAAAAGAAAAGAGAGACATTACAGTTGTTTGGGGCGGAAAATGTACAAGATTTTAAAAGAGTCAGAAAATTCAGTCAAGAGGGGAGGTTCTTGGATTCAGTCCTCCGATGCTGGCGTATTTAGAGGGCTGTATTCTCCAGCTGACTGAATGCTAGGATTACAATTCACTTTCATC
>CAUYSK010002493.1:0-35585 GCA_963575035.1 Avahi laniger | reverse complement strand
AACAGTAGAGAATTGGAGCTAGTACCCTTTATCACACTGTAAATTGCAGAGCGCTTCTTTATGTGGATATATGGAAAGAATAATACTCTCTTCCATGGAAAAACCAGATAATTAATTCTCTAGTTTATTTTCCTCCTCCCTTTGTCCCAATTCTTTTTTAAGAATTTTTTTTTTTTTTTTTTTTTTGGAAACAGAGTCTCAGAGTGCAGGGGCGTCAGCCTAGCTCACAGCAACCTCAAATTCCTGGGCTTAAGCAATCCTTCTGCCTCGGCCTCCTGAGTAGCTGGGACTACAGGCATGTGCCACCATGCCCGGCTAATTTTTTCTATATATTTTTAGTCCCAAGAAATATTTTAATAGTAAAAAAAAAAAAAAAAAAAAAAATCACAAACCAGTGTTCTATCTATGTCACTAACCAGTTTCATCTTAGGCCAATGACTTCCTTCTAACTCTATATTTATCCAGGAAACAAGTTTTATTATGTGTGCTCTTCCTTTCTTGGTGCTATATTATTAGGATGGTCTGGATGAGCAGGGCTGCAACTTCCTTCCTGCTTATACCGGGCTTCTGTATCATCAGAGTCTTTTCCCCAGTGTCCCATATTTTAAGCTTCCAGATTGGGTTCTTTACGATTCATGCACCCAACTCTAGCTTTACCTCAAAGCCCACAAGAGTTGCACTGTCAGTAAAGAAGGAATCTGGTCATACCATGAAAGAAAAATGCAATTACTAGGCATGACGTCAAAGTTGCACTTTTCAAACCTTAAGATCACTTGTTTTATTTGAAGACACACTACACTGGCACGGATTAGTTACCAAGGGATGAAGCTCGGAATCCATTGAAGCTGCTGCTGTTTCAAAAACTTGCAGAGAATTCACCAATTCTTGAGCAGGGCCATCTCCCTTTTCCAGGAGGGACTTTCCATCTATTAAAATACATTGTTTTAAGTCTGTATCATCTTGCAAATAATTTTTCAAACTACAGAGCCACAAAAATTTTTAGTGCCTCCCCAGCTAGCATAGGAGAGTCAATTTTACCTCTTTTTTTTTTAGACAGAGTCTTGCTCTGTCACCCTGGGGTAGAGTGCAGTGGCTTCATTCATAGCTCACTATAACCACCTCAAACTCCTGGGCTTAAGCGATCCTCTTGCCTCAGCCTCCTGAGTAGCTGGGACTACAGGCACACACCACCACGCCTGGCTAATTTTATCTATTTTTATTAGAGATGGGGTCTCGCTGTTGCTCAAGCTGGTCTTGAACTCCGACCTCAAGGGATCCTCCTGCCTCAGGCTCCCAGAGTGCTAGGATTATAGGCATGAGCCACCGTGCCAGCCTTACTTTTTAATGTTAAATTAAATGCCATGACCTTAATTTAAGTGCTGGGGTACTGCACTTAAAGCAACCAAAGAAGTTTAACATAATGATCTATTTCAAATATCTCTTTTTATTTTTAATTTTTATATGTTCTTTATTTTTTTAGAGATAGGGCCTTGTTTAATCACCCAGACTGGTGCAGTGGCACAATCATAGCTCACTGCAGCCTCAATCTCCTTGGCTAAAGTGATCTTCCTGCTTCAGCAACCATGCCCAGCTTTTTTTGTTTTTTAATTTTCCCAGAGACTGGGTCTTGCTATGTTGCCCAGCCTGGTCTCAAACTCCTGGCCTCAAGTGATCCTCCCTCCTTGGCCTCCCAGTGTGCTGGGATTATAGGTACAAGCTACTGCACCTGTCTAAATCTCTTTTTAAACACATAATAGAAAAAATAAAAAGCAAAAAATATATAGAACATGAAAATAAATTTTAAAAAACATATATTTTTAAACCAACCTTCCATTTTAAAACTAGCCAACTGGTCTGGGATAAATAGGTAGAGGCATTTTTAATTTCTTAAGTATATATTTAGTATACATTAAAATTTGTTAAAAACTGAACTAAAAAAAATATTATACCAAAATTATTTATGTCAATTGTATTCTTCAATGGGCCAACCATAGCATCCCAGAGATGTGGTAACTTCACTGCCATTTCATCACCAAAATGCTTTACTATAGTTGTCAAGGCAAATTCAGCTCCCCTCCGTTGTACCAGGTAAGGCTTCTGGGCCTAAAATTGAGTGTTAGTTGAAAACAGAATTTCAGAAAACAGCATAATGCATTTAAAATTTTATCAACAGAATTTAAAAGTCACCATCTAAGAATTCATAGTTATCATTAATCAATTAAGCAATTATTAGACCTATTTATCACAACTATAAACATTCCACAATAATTCAATTTACATGGGCCTAAAATGCCTAACTAGTTATTTGTGTCCAAGGTAAAATCCTTTTTTGGGGTTGGGGATAAGGAAGGATAACTGCTATTTCTACAGAAAGTCCTAAGCGACATGATTTTTTCTTCTTTTCCCTACCCCAAAGAAACTTACCAACTAGAGAGAAGATAGGGAAATGAAGTGATCTGTCTTTATTTATATTCACTTAAGGGACAGAATAAGAGCATCTGGTTAAGCTAACCCCAAGATTAAAAACTTGTACTCAGCAGTAAGTAGAGTCCACAAATTTGTACCCCCAAAAGATACACACACACACACATATATATATTTTAAATTACTTTAAGTGAAGGAAGAACTATGCAAACCATAAAGTATAAATATCAAAATCACAGTAAAACTGATTAAAATTATTATGGGGAGATTAAATTGGTGAAAAAGACTTCACAGAATGTTTTAGAAGAAGTATAGATAATAAGCTAAGATGTTGACAAAGAAAAGAAACAGGCCTATATTTTACAGAAACATGTCTTTTAGGATTGATAGTTTACTGCTGAACTCAGGTAAGTTCCATGTCTTGCAAACAAAAGAAGTGACTAGAGCATTCATTCCATTTTTAATAACATGACTGTAAGATTTTCAAAACCAAATACTTTTCTTCACTGGTTATTACTTGTCTTTAAAGACTGTAATGTGGAACAGATAGGCCAATGAAGAGAATGGAGAACCTGAATAGACTCTCACAAATATGAAGCATGATATATAACAGAGATGCCATTACAAATAAGGAAAGCATTCAACAGTGGAATAACTAACTGGCTGTTCATATGGAAAAATAAATTTAGATCCCTATATCACATACACATTTAATAAATTTCAGGCCCAATGAAAGTCAAATGTGTGGCAATTATCTGACATTTGTAAACTTATCTTCTGAATATCAATAGGCGTTCCTGATATTGAAAGGACTGAGCGAAGTTAGCTTTCACTGTAATTTAATAACTTCTCCGTAGTCACTGCTATGGGAGTGAATTAGATTTATATTTATGAATAACTTATGGATCCACTATCGCAAAGGTTCCTTGCCTAGGAAGATAAAGTTAAGCTGTTAAAAATTACAAGAGGCATGAGAAATTTGAAGAACTCTGCTGTTTTTCTGGATCATGTTGCTGGACTACTCCAAAAGGTTATTATTACTAGTCCTTTCACTTAAAAATACAGTTTTGGAAGCTAATTTGACAACTTAGCTTCCAATCTGTAAGCGAGATATATGTTTAAAAAAATCAAAGCATTCAAAGAAAAATATTATTTACCTCATCAAGTTCAACAAGAATATTTCCACTACTTCCTGCAGGAAGATCTGCTATTTGAGCTTTTACCGCTTTGGGGGTAGGACCTCGCCTACTTGTGATAGCAAAAGCAGCTTTCTGATGCCTGTAGAGTGTAATTATACCTCTGTGCTTGGTCACCGTATGGTGCATTCCATCTTTTTCTGAGTTGGATCCTAATAAAGGAAAAAGTTAAATAACTTTTTAATCATAATATAGGTGACCAATTGTTTCCTGCTCTAAAAGAGATGTAAGATATTTTAAAACTATGTCTTTCAGGCCTCAGTTTTTATAGGTTGCTTATCTTTTCTTCAGACAATGAAATGGTTAACAAAACAGTCTATTTGCATAGGGTTTCTACCTAATACAATCCAAGTTGTACAATCATGTGAACGTGAGAAACATCACATACAAAAATTATTGTCACTTCAGTTAAAGGATATTAATTTTTAAAAAGTAAATGGTGTGTAGGCATAATCATTAAAAAACATGTCACTCGAGTTGTCTCTAAAAGAAATGTCCATAGTCACCATGAATTCAGAAAAACACTGACCACTGCAAAATAATGCTGCCTCACATAGCAATAAGGTACAGGGGGAGAAGGAAAGGAGAATGACTTCACTGAGTTTTTAAGATGTTAATGTTCAAAATATCCACCTTCTTCTTCTAGTTTGTTCACATTTTTTTCAAGATCTGTATGGTGCCAAAATTGTAAATCTATTACATTACAAATAATTTGATTTTCTAAAATCTTATTAACAAAAAAACAAATCCGGAAGCAGTCATATGAAGAAACATCGGTCCTTGAGACCTGTCTACAGACAGCAGTTTTCATTTTCCATAGAAATTCTCCAGTTGAAAACAGAAAAGTTGGTTAAATATTATTTAGTAGAATAGAGTTTACTCACTTCATAAAACATGCACAAAATTAGAGAAACCAGAGATTTTATAAGAACTCTCATTAAGTGACATCTGATACAATCCAGCCTAGATACAGTAAGCCATACAATGATTGTTTTGAAGGTAAAGGTGAGGATGAACATCTGTCTCACATATTTCAGTCACCTTGTATCAGATGTTCTATGAATGGTTTGAATTTAGAGGGCATGACTAATTAACAGTATGTCCACATCATGTAACAAGGAGTTCGTCATAACTGAGCTTTTTCTCTCAGAATGGGAAAAGGCTCTAACATAAACTGGATTTGTGCTTATATTATACTCCTAAGTAAATGAAAACAAATTTAAATGGTTAATTCTTTCTCTACCCCAAATAAAGGTTTAGGTATATACCTTTAGAATTTTCCTGGCCACTCTGTGTTGGTACTGGACATGTGACACAAGGAGTTAGATATGGGTCCACGCAAAGTGAGCTACAGAGGTTTTTAATAATTTTTGAATTGGGACAGGGAGTCCTTGTTGTGCACTGCTGAAGTAGTTTAGCTATGCACTGAGCTGCATAGTTTTGCACTAGTGTATTCTCTTCTTTTTTAATCGTCTCCATTAATGGTTTTATGATAGGATTTAATTTCTCCGGAAGCTGCTGCAAACTCACAACTGCACATGCAGCAAAAGTATGTACTCTCAACTGCAACACTTGCCACTCCTGGTTGGTCTCTGTAACTGTCATTTGGACCTGCAGTCGTTTGCTATCTAACTGCTGTAACACTTGAGGATTTACATCGAAAGATGATGTGACTTCATTAAAAACAGTGGTGACCTATTAAGAAAAAAAAGAAATTAAAAATCATTAATCATATCAACCCCAAATAGACTGTAAACTCCTAAAGGACAGCAAGGTCTCTGTTTCGACTTTTTGTTTTAGCACTCAATAAAGTTTAAAAACTCCCAAATAAACTTGATTTTAATCTGATTTAACATTAGCATTATATTCTTTAATAAAAATACACTGAGAAGAATAAAATTACTTATCCTTTAAATAGGATTTTGGGTTTTGGCAGGCAAATCTTTGCTAATGAGTTTGAGGAAAATCACCTTAACACTCACAGAATACTTTGGTGAAATGAGAAAGCTAAAGCAAATATAAACTTAACTGTTAATTAAACAATAACAAAATTCATAAACTTCTTTTTGGGAAAAATATTGTTTTCAATTCGAAAACTCAGAAAAACTTAGGGTAGCTGTTTGTTGAGTGGCTAAATGTTGCTAAACTGAATTATTTTCATTCTTTCTTTGACCTCCTTTCTGGTAGAAATGTCCAGGCAATAGGAAAAGGAGAAAAAGAAAACAAAAATGTTACAGTAGTCATCAATTTTTTAATTATCAAGAGCTGTCTAAGACTATAAGACTGTCATACCAGACTTTAAGAACCCCATTAAAAGGCTATTCAGTCCATCTTTTTAAACAACTTTACTGAGATACAATTCATCAATCACAAAATTTACCCATATGAAGTATACAATTCAGTGGGTTTTTTTAAGTCACAAAGTTGTGAAATCACTACAATTTTGGAACTTCTTCATCAACCAAAAAAGAAAACTCATACCCCTTAACAATCACTCCTCATTTCCCCCCAACCCTATGGAACCCACTTATCTCCTTCCTCTTTGTAGATTTGTCCTTTTGGATATTTCATATGAATGGAATCATAAAATATGAGTTTTGATGACTGGTTTCATTTGGCATAATGATTTCAAGGTTCGTCCATGTTGTAGCATGTATAAGTAATTTATTCCTTTTTTTTGTCTAATATTTCACTATATGGATATACCACATCTATCCATTCATCAATGAATGAACATTCAGGTTGTTCCTATCTTTTAGCTATTATAAATAATGCTGCTATGAACATTGTGTGGGCTTTTTTTTGGCGGGGGGGACAAGAGTCTTGCTCTGTTGGCCCGGCTAGAGTGCAGTGGCATCATCACAGCTCACTGTAACCTCAAACTCCTGGGCTTAGGTGATCCTCCCGCCTCAGTCTCCCAAGTAGCTGGGACTACAGGTGTGTACCACCATGCCTGACTAACTTTTTCTAATTTTTTGGTAGAGACGAGGTCTCACTCTTGCTCAGGCTGGTTTCGAACTCCTGAGCTGAAGTGATCTTCCCACCTTGGCCTTGCCAAGTGCTGGGATTGATTACAGGAGTGAGCCACTGCGACAAGGCCATATATTCTTTTATTTACCATTTAAAGATTGTGTCATGGTTTACATAAAAATGTTTTGATAGGTAATTGTATGTTGTTTGATAGGTAACTACAATCATAAGGAGCCTCCATAAACAGATCCAGTCTGATCATTATTGCTCAGAAATGTCTGTAACATTGGAGAACCTAACTTTTTGAAATGGAGAATCTAATTTTTAAGACTTAGAAATTATCAATTCCGTTATGGACAACACTGATAATACTGGTCTTTTATTACGTAAAATAAAATAGGCATACAAATAAGATCTTTTATCATTATAACATACTAAAAACTTTAAATTGAACTATATCTGTTTGATCATGTCAATCTGCTCATCACAAAGGAACAAAATTCAAACATCACTTCTAGCTTATTTTTTCTACTTTGTTTTGTCTGTTTTATTTCAGTTCTGCATAAGATTTAATTGAAACAGAGTTAAACGGCCAAAAGTTTGAAAACATTGTTCTAAATATACTATGCTTACGTTAATTTTCAATGATTATAGACAAATAAGGAAGGCTTCCCAATTACCCCCAAATTAATTCAATCATTCAACCAATAATACTAAATTGAATACTAATAAGTAGTACTAAAAGATGAGTAAGACTTAATGACTTAATACACTCAAAGAATGCAGAGACTAATGTGGGAGAGAGATATACAAGTAAAGAATTAAGAAAATTTCATATATAACTGAGGTAAGTGTAAGATGCTGTGGAGTACAGAGGGTTTCTTAACCCTTCTTAGCAGAACAGATTAGCAGAGACTTGCCAGAGGAGGGTAACACACTTGTGCTTGGTTTTTAAAGAATGGGTAAGGTAATAAAAAAAAAAAAAAAAAAAAAAAAGAATGGGTAAGGCAGAGGTTATAGGCACATCTTGGCAAATAAACAAAGTGAGGTAGGGAGTGGAAAGTAGGGCATTCTCTAAGGAACTGAGAACAGTTTATCATAGCCTGAGCATAAGGTACAGAAGAGAAGCATCAAGAAATGAGCACAGAGAGTCAGGTGTGAGGAATTCCTGGAAAAGGAAATTAGAAGCTCAGGCATAGCAGTGAGAATGAGTAAGATACAGTAGTGAATGAGTGTGGTGGACTTCTGCAAGAAGAAAGCTAACTAGGGCTTGAGAGGAGGAAGTTTGAGAAATAATGAGGAGAAAAAAGAATTCAGAGATGATGATGAAAGGAAAAAGGGAAAAAGCAAAGAAAAAGAAATAATATTTTTAAGCAGGGGAGGGACGTGTTCAGAATGGCACTAGGGGTGCATTACTATTCTAGCACAGCATGCAGAATGAAATAGACCAGAGACTACCTTGACACTTAAAGATAAGTCAGGACCTAGACTTAGAAGTAGTAAGGCCTTTGACTGGGCTGTGACAATGGAAACAGAAAAAAAATAAACATATGAGACTTTCAGAAGGAAAATGCTGACAAGATTTGTGACTCTGGAACAAAAGGGCATTTTTCTGTTAAAAAAAAAAAAATCCCAGTTTTGGTTAAATCTGAAGCGACAGTGAGATATTTAAGTAAAAGTGCTTAATAGAAGAATATAAAAAAGATTGAGAGTAGGCTGGGCGTGGTGGCTCACGTCTGTAATCCTAGCACTCTGGGAGGCCGAGGCGGGAGGATCGGTGGAGTCAGAGTTTGAGACCAGCCTGAGCAAGAGTGAGACCCTGTCTCTACTAAAAATAGAAAGAAATTAGCTAGACAGTTAAAAATATATAGAAAAAATTAGCCGGGCATGGTGGCGCATGCCTATAGTCCCAGCGACTCAGGAGGCTGAGGCAGGATTGCTTAAGCCCAGGAGTTTGAGGTTGCTGTGAGCGAGGCTGATGCCACAGCACTCTAGCCCGGGGGGCAACAGAGCGAGACTCTGTCTCCGGGAAAGAAAAAAAAAAAGATTGAGAGTAGATGGCATATAGGTAAGAATTAAATCATGAAGATGGTGAAAGAGACAGGGATAGACCTCAGGGAAATGCCCATATTTGGCAGGTAATAGGAAAATAGGTATTTCAATGACAGGTACAAAGGGTAATGGCTCTTAGCCAAGGGACCTATGAAAATTGCCCTTCCCTCAATCTTCTCTTCCAAAGATTGATATTTATGCTTGTCTTCTATCCCAGGTCAAAACAACTTGACTAATGCAACTGATGAAGCAGAACGGTAGTTTCACTGGGGAGTAAGGGCTCTGCATAATACCCTGAAAAAGGGGCCATGTGATGAGCTTTAGAAAGAAAAGTTCCCAGATATAGCAGGAAGGGAACCAAGACCATAAAGAAAATTTGAGAGATTTAAGGTGGGGGGAGGCAAAAAGGGAAATTTACAGAATAACAATGAGAAAAACAACTTTATATAAGAAGAACTCAGGGGGAAAAAGTGGTAATTTTAGCTTTCTCTTACAGGTGAAAACAAAAAAATTTCAACCATATTATTAATATATTTCAACTAGAAAAGGCGATAAAAGAAATAAAGATTACTATTTCACGCGGACTAACGTAAATGAAGTGGCTCAATTTCTGACCCTGTAACTCAAAAAAGGAAGAACTCATTTACACTACCCAACCTTACAGGTATATTAAGTACAGAGCTGCTGTAATCAAGCCATTGATGCTGGCATAAGGAGAGAGAAATAGACCAAACAAATAGAGCCCAGGTATAGATTCACACTTATAATTCAGTTGATGTTTTACAAAGGTGCCAAAGCAATCCAATGGGAAAAGGAAAGTCTTTTCAATAAACAATGCTGGAAAACCTAGGTATCTATAAGAAAAACAAATAAGCCTGAACCTCCACTTCACACTTACACAAACATTAATTGAATATGGATGATAAATCTAAATATAAAAGCTAAAACTACAAAACTCTAGAAGAAAACGTCTGTGAATACCTTTGCCACTTGGAGATAGCAAAAGGTTAGACACGTCACAGAACACAATAACCATAAAAGAAAATAACTGATAAATTAGATTTCACCAAAATTTAAAATATCTGCTCATGCAGACACCATTAAGAGAATTAAAAGGCAAGCCACACTCTGCCAAGATATACAAAGAACTCCTACAACGCAATAGTAAACAACCTAATTAAAAGTGGACAAAAGTTCGAACAAACATTTCAGAAAGGAAAATATACAAATGGCCAATAAGAGATAAAAAAGTATTCACCATATTAGTCATCAAGGAAATGCAAATTAAAACCACAGTGACACCGTGATCAAACAACCACCAGAATGGCTAAAATTAAAAAGACCGGGCCAGGCGCGGTGGCTCATGCCTGTAATCCTAGCACTCTGGGAGGCCGAGGCGGGCGGATTGTTTGAGCTCAGGAGTTTGAGACCAGCCTGAGCAAGAGCGAGACCCCGTCTCTACTAAAAAAAATAGAAAGAAATTATCTTGAAAACTAAAAATATATAGAAAAACTTAGCCGGGCATGGTGGCTCATGCCTGTAGTCCCAGCTACTCGGGAGGCTGAGGCAGGAGGATCGCTTGAGTCCAGGAGTTTGAGGTTGCTGTGAGCTAGGCTAATGCCACGGCACTCACTCTAGCCCGAGCAACATATTGAGACTCTTTCTCAAAAAAAAAAAAAAAAAAAAAAAAAAGACTGATCACCTCAAACATTAGTGATGATTTAGAGTAACCAGAACTCTCACATATTGATGGTCAGAGGGTAAAATGATACAATTACTTTGGGAAAAGATCTGTAGTTTCCTATAAAACTAAACATATATCTGCCTTATGACCCAGCAATTCCATTCCTATATATTTATCCAAGAAAAATGAAAATATATATCCACAGGCTGGGCACAGGAGTTCATGCCCATAATCCTAGCACTTTGGGAGGCCAAGGTGGGAGGATTGCTTGAGGCCAGGAGTTTGGGACCAGCTTGAGCACAAGTGAGACCCTGTCTCTACAAAAAAAAAAAAAAAAATAGAAAAATCAGCCACGTGTGGTAGCACACACCTATAGTCCCAGCTACTCAGGAGGCTGAGGCAGTAGGATCCCTGGAGCCCAGGAGTTTGAGGTTCAGTGAGCTATGATGATGACACTGCACTCTAGCCTACATGACAAATTGAGACCCTGTCTCAAAAAAAAAAAAAAAAGTCCACAAAAATAGCTATAGAAGAATGTTTATACAGCAGCTTTGTTCCCAACAGCCAAAACTGGGACTAGCCCAAGTATCCGTCAATAGGAAAATGGCTTAAACTAATTGTGGTATATGCATACAATGGAATAAAATTTAGCAATAAATAAGAATTATTGATACATATAACATGGATAAATTTCAAAAATATCATGCTGAAAAAAATCCTTACACCAAAGATCACAGTGCATAATTTTATTTATACGAAATTGTAGAACAGGCAAAAGTAATTTACAGTGGGAGAAAAATCAGAATCATGGTTAGCTGGGGGCAGAGAGAGGCAGAGACTGACTGGGAAGTAGAGATGATAATGTTCTGTATCTTGATAGGGGTTTGGGTTTCATAGGTATATGCATCTGTCAAAATTCATCAAATGGTCCACCTAAGATTTGTGTACTTTAGTACATAAACTTAACCTCAAAACAGAGCAAAAAAATCATAAACAATTATTGAATTTTAGTTAATTATATACATGCTAAAGTGTACTGGTATCTGAAACTAACAGAAATGTTATCAAAAAAATAAGACAGATTGATGGCTGGATAGAGGAGTAGACAGTTGAATATATATGTGATAAAGCAAATTTAGTAAAATGTTAACTGTAGAATCTAGCTGTTGTGTATGAGTGTTCATTGTGTAATTTTCTCACGTTTTCTGTACATTTGATTATTTTCATTATAGGTTGGGAGAGAAGAAATTGTAGCAGCAGTAATTTCTATACTCTGCCAGTCTTAAGTAAAACTGAAATGACAAAATTTAACAGCTTTTTCTAATAAAGATGCATTGATTTGTCAGAATTTGAGTTTAAAAAAAATTTCTTTCCTATCCTCTTATTTGAAAAAAGTCAATATAATGAAAAACCTTTCTAAAGGACAGAGGTGACAGGCTACCAAGCCACAGACAGACTCAACAAATTAGTAGGTTGTTGTGGTAAACATGTCACAATAAATTTCTATTATTATTCTCATGCTCTATCTAAAATTAAGAGAGCTATTTCATTTTACTCACCAGGTCATTAGCTTGATCTATTGTTAAAACATTGTTGTTTACTCTATTACCAACTTCAAGATGTGCATCAGCTAATGATGATATAAGCTGTTTACATTCATTCTGCATTCGTGTGAATGGAACGGCAATTTCGTCATAATATAAATGTTCTGAAAGAATAGCAAGTAAACGTGGCTGCACAGCTAGGGTAACAGCTTTACACTCCTAAAATATAATAGACAAAAAATCATGAGGGAAAATATATCAACATATAGATACCTAAATCTTCCCTTGTTGACTACCAAGTTCTCAATTCCTATGTATTTTGAATCTATGTTCTGTTACTTCCCAGAACATAGTTAGTTAGAGAAAAGGTATTATACCCAAGCTACTCTAAAATTTTAACATGAATAACTACAGAACATGCACACAGAACTATTAAAATTCCATTAAATTTTCTACCTCATTACTCTTACTTTACTCTGAATTTATTCCAAGTTTATATGTGTATATAAAGAAAGCACAGATTTTAAAGTATATTACTGTAAAAAAAGAAATCAGTCAGAAAAAAATCTAGCATGCACTAAAAATGTGATTTAAAAACTCATTATTAGATTTCTTAACAGTTGAGCCCATAGCTTCACATGCCATACTGTAGAAATGGATACATAATTTAAAAGCTACTTACCTGCCCCCAAATTTAACTAACCCTTCCCACTCTCTCTGGTTGTTGCCTGCCCCAACCAGAGGAGGAATGGCCTCAGTGGTGAGCCATGAGGGGTTCTGTGGGATCTGGGTGATCAGCCTGGGCTTCACAGAGTAAGTCCAGAGAAGCTCTGTGAGGGTCCAGAAACCGAACTGTCAACACTTGCTGCTGAGTCTGAGAGGCACAAAAACATAGCATCACTGCCTCTCCAGCACACCGAGTCCTGCCTAAAAATAGATGAGCTTTGCTTCTTTCCAGACGCAAAGCAGGGGTCTCAGTTGTAACAGAGCATGGCTCAATTACTTTTAGACACAGCTTTGACAAACTGCTAACAGGCAGTAACAAGCAACTCTCACAGCAAGTGCAGACAGTTAAATTTCCAGAATTCCAGTCAACAGAATAAACAAAGCCAGTAGGAAGTTTCTTTGATTTACAGAAGCAAGTCTTACACAAAATCGTACATCTTACTATTAATAGAAGTTAAACATTAAACAGGATAGAAAGGAATGATTTATTTGGAAACATGAAGATTTCGATTTAAATGTGGAGATTTTATTTTTCCTGTGATTTAAAATTCTGCCATTGCTACTATCCATAGAAATGGATCTCTAATACTCAAAACCTAGAATAATGGATGACCAACAGTTTCTGGACTGCTTCCATATATACACATTTTTAATAGGAACATTTCTTAACAGACTGTAAGTATGGGCATAGCTCGTATTCTCAGGTACAAGAATGGTGGTTCTAAGTAAAATGTCTAGGGTTAAAGGTAAATGGGACAGAAATAATGTTCAATATAATCCGTAATACTTTCTATAACTGTTGGATTTTTATACAGAGAGTATTTTCACTTTGCTGTTATAAAATATGACATAAATAATACTAACAGCTAATGGAAATTGGTTTACTTAATTTGTCTTTATTATTTTTGGGACAGAATCTTACCTTCTGTAAAGCAGCCCATTCACAGATTACCAAAGCTACACTAATCCTCTGTAAGGCAGATTTGGAGTTCAAATGGAAGAGCAGTAACTGGCCCAGGGATTCAGCTGGTTTAATTTCTTGGGTTACCATATTTACACCTGGATCACAAATACAGCAGCAAAGTGCTCCTAACAACCTGAGAGGGAGAAAAAAGGAAGTTACTATAGAAATTACTTGAAGTAAAATTTCCCTTACTGAAGCCATAACTTTTCCCAAAGAAGAAACAACTCCTATCTTATCTTCATAAGAAGATACAAATCGTATTTTAAAACCTAAAAAAATTAAAAATATTTAATTACTTTTTAGTTTTTTCTTAAGCTGTAACTAGTGTGATAAAAGAAGTACTGACAGACACATCAGAGAAATCCTTTGGTTAAATAACCTTTGAAAGCCAGACCAGTGAACTTATGATTACCTGACACTTAACATATACTCACTTGGCTGCCATCATTCTGGCCCGCATAACCACAAAATCCCTGGTGGCTGGGTCTTCCATGACGGTGTCTGCACCTGCAATATATTCCTGAAGTACTTCTTTATTCTGGCTTTGGCCTTGGCGCACCTTACCACCTGTTTTTTCCTAGAGGGAAAGGGGGAGGGAAAATAATAATTAAGGAGTAATCATTAAAATTTAGTAGGCAACAACAAAAACATAATCATTTGTTAGAATCCCAGTAAAATACAGTTCTTTTCAGAAAATTTTAATGGATAAAAATTACTACTCATTTTGTCAGGGTCCTAATAAAATAAAAATTTCTCCTTACTTATGTTAAATTAATGAAATTACATTTAACAAAGTAATACAGATTTTTTATGTGGCTACTACATTAATAATTATGAGTTGAACATACAAATACATTATGACTCTATACACTTACCTTGGCTCTCGCTTTTACTTCTAGCAACATATTTAAATCAATAGGTAAGTGAGAAGGCTGCATCATTAAGCAAAGCCAAGCACCCATCCATGGGCAAGCAGCTGCTACCACATACTGAACAGAAGCCTTGCTCAACAGCTCCATCCAAACCTACGGTATAAAAGGAAAACAGGGAGGTGAAATTTTTCCAATAAGTGCTAACAAAACCTAATACTTATTTTTAGGAATACTGAATTAAAAAAAGAAAGTAGGAAATAGCACAGAAATTAATTTAAAAATTCAATACGAATGCTTATTTTGAAATACGGTGCCATCTTTTTTTTTTTTTTTTGAGACAGAGTCTCACAGTTTTGCCTTGGGCGAGTGCCGTGGTGTCAGCCTAGCTCACAGCAACCTCAAACTCCTGGGCTCAAGTGATTCTTCTGCCTCAGCCTCCCGAGTAGCTGGGACTACAGGCGTGAGCCGCCATGCCCGGCTAATTTTTTTATTTCTATTTTTAGTTGTTTGGCAGATTTCTTTCTATTTTTAGTAGAGATGGGGTCTCACTCTTGCTCAGGCTGGTCTTGAACTCCTGAGCTCAGAACCATCCGCCCGTCTCGGCCTCCCAGAGTGCTAGGATTACAGGCGTGAGCCACCACGCCTGGCCAAAAACAGTATAAGTCTTGATTTATGATCTTAATTAGGTACTTTCTTGATGCCTAACATTTAATGGGCTAGGACCAGCATGTAGAAGTAACACTACTGTTAATCCAAGGCTGTTAATAATGAGCCACCTTAGAGGGCAACAATTCAAGATTAACTTAACAGAGTCTTAAAAAGGTGCAACAGTGCCATTTCCCTCCATAAATGCTATTAAATATATCAAACGGCCCTTCCTTTAAAGATTCCAACACTCATGACCAATTTTGCTAAGGAAAAAATACATGATAATTTGACTCTGTATTACCAATAGATTCCAAAAGATACTTAATAAGAGGAAGAAGCACGGCCAACCAAAGCTTAACTATTACATCCCATAAAAAACCTAGTTCCCCATCTCATCTTGCAATCTTTGGACTTTCCAAGTCTCTTGGATGATTTCAAATTTCTTAAAGTCCCTGACCAACAGTACAGCAATTATGAAATTTTTAAAAAGTCTACAAAGTTACTAGAAAAAGGAGTGCAAACATATTCACTATGTACCTTGTGAATGAGGTCCAGAATTTCTTGACTGCTTTCTAAAACACAGAACTGAAAAATGTGTCGGAGCATATCAGGCAGGATAGGTATAAGCCAAGACGAAGAGTTCTGAAAACAAAAACAGAATCAAAGCTATAGCATGTAATTCCAAATGTCAGCTTCCTTAAAGAGTTATAAGTTGAATAATAAACGTATTAACCAAAGACTGCATAGCTTTATCAAAAAGGTTCAACTGGTCATAGATTTTGACAAGATTTTGAGGCAACAAATACTGTATTTATTATTCCAATGGTTTAGAGAAATTGCATAGCCATGGCATATAATCACTTGGGGAGGTGGAAAAAGTCTGATTATCACTAACAACACTGAATTTTGCCTCAAATAAGTAGAAATCATCCTCCATATGGAACCAAACCCTAACCAGCAACATCTTGGTTACATCATACCTCACTGCTTTGTCAGGAAAATTTGAAAAATGATCAGATCACTGCTGCTGTGCTAAATGATCAGAGCTTATTATTGTGTTCACCAATAATGCAAGTAATGAATTATAAGATCACATCCAATCTAGAATCTTCTACTTGGAGTCCACAACAAAATTAAGGCAAATGTTCTTAAGGTATTTTGGGTCAGGGACCTTTTGAAAATCTAATGAAAGCTATGCACACTCTTTTTTTAGAAAAACATACATATGTACATACTTAGGTATACATAACATTTTGCTTCCAATTTCAGGGCTTTCAGAGATCTCCTTAAGCCTAGGTTAAGAATTTCAATCTAAGGAATTTCTCAACAATTCATAGGTCTAACCAAATCTATCAACCAAATAGTGCTTAACCAAGTTATCTATTGTGTGCTCAGAATTCTCAGAACAAGGAATCCCACATGTTGTCTACAGCTGTTCAAATCATTACAAGCTCAATGAATAGACCTGACCATCAGAAAAAGTCTAGTAACTAGTCACAGCAGCTACTATAGCCCCTGACTGCCCCCCCCTTTTTTTCCTTTTTAAGACAGGGTTCTCACTCTGTTGCCCAGGCTAGAGTGCAATGGCATCATCATAGCTCACTGCAACTTCAAACTTCTGGGATCAAGTGATTCTCCTGCCTCAGCTTCCCAAAGTGTTAAGACTACAGGCATGAGCCACCACACCTGGTCCAGTCCCTCTGACTTTTCTAAAGAAAAAAACAAAAAAAAAAATCTGGAACAAACTGAAGAGAAATTTGAAATTTTTAACTGACATTCCAGAGACCTATAAGTTCTAGGGATAATATGTGTATAACTTAGAAAGCCACTATAATTTTCTAGCCAATGGAAAACTAATGACAAAGATAGGACCAAGGTTGTATGTTCTCAAGATGGTTTGAAAGAAGTTTAAAACAGCCTACAAAATCATTAGCTGAGGGAGAATTCTCACCACTTTGCTATGCCTTAATTTTACTTTTTACTGAAAGGAAAAGGGAAGCTAGGAAGAAGAAAAGTTCTCTTTCTTTTCTCATCGGAGAAAATTAAGGACAATCTTAACAGAACTAGGAAAGCTATCATAGCAATAAGCAAATAATTTAATATTACTTTTCCATAATCTCTTATCATTTCTGATTTGCCCCCATCATTGGCAATCCAAGCAGTTGTTTATAGATCCCAGTCACATTTATAAAGGAAGATGTACCCCTGTATTTATAACCCATAAATGTGATATAAACTACACAGTCATCTCTTCAGGCTACAAACTTTGTTACTCTAGTAAATTCTACTTTATAATTATTAAAAACAACTGGGGGAGGAAAGGATACATGGGTAGAGCACAGAGAATTTTTAGGGCAGTGAAAATATTCTATGTGATACAATTGTGGATACACAACATCATTTCTTGAGCCAATAGAATGCACAACACCAAGAGTGAACCATAATGTAAACTATAACTCTGGTGGATAATGATGTATCAATGTAGGTTCACTGACTGTAATAAATGTACCACTCTGGTGTGGGATGTTGATGATGCTGTGTAGAGAATAAGGGATGCGGTAATGGAAACTCTGAACTTTCCCTTCAATTTTGCATGAACCTAAACTGCTCTAAAAAATAAAGCCTAGGCAAATAAGTGTATGAAAAGATGGCTCTCATATATGGTGCCAGGACACTAGATATTAAAACAATGATGATATCCCACTACACATCTATTAGAATGGCCAAAATTCAGAGCACTGACAACAACAAATGCTGGCCAGACTGTAGAGAACAGGAACTCTCACTCACTGATGCAAAATGGTATAGATACTTTGGAATATGGTCTGGAAGTTTCTTACAAAATTAAAAATTCCTTTACAATATAATACAGCAATCATGCCCCTTGGTAATTACCCGAAGGAGGTAAAAACTTAGGTCCACACAAAAACCTGCACACAGATGTATACAGCAGCTTTATTCATAATTGTCAAAACTTGGAAGCAACCAAGATATCCTTCGATAGGTGAATAGATAAATAAACTGTGGTCTACTGTATGATGGAATATTCTTCAGTGATAAAAAGAAATGAGCTATCAAGCCATGAAAAGACATGGCAAAACTGCCACGTGCTAAGTGAAAGCAGCCAATCTGAAAAGGCAACATACTATGATTCCAACTACATGACATTCCAGAAAAGGTAAAACTAAACAGAGAATAAAAAGATCAGTGGTTGCCAAGGGTTCAGGGAGAGGGAAAGAAAGGGATTTTCAAAGTAATGAAACTACTCTGTATTATATGGTAATCATGGGTACATATCATTATTATACATTTGCCAAAAGCTGTAGATTCTACAACACAAAGAGTGAACCCTAATGTAAAGTAGGGACTTCAGTTAAAAATAACATACCAATATTGCTTCATCAATTGTAACAAATGTGCCACACTAATCCAAGATGTTAACAATAAGGGAAACTATGTATGGGTGGTGGGAGGGATATAAAAGGGTATATACGAACTGTACTTTTCCCTCAACTTTTCTGTAAACCTAAAACTGTTCTTAAAAATAAAGTCTACATATAAAAAAAGAATCACGTGAAAGGAAGAAATATGATAACTTCAAGGGATCTGTATAAAGCGAATTTAAGAATATCAAAAACGTTTAGGCAAAAATCACAAAATTAAAACAAAGATGAAATGAAAATTAAGAACATCCCATGCCAGTTGTCACATCAGCCCATGCCTGATCTACTGAGAATTATAAAACAGACCTGACAGTTCTTCCAAAGAAGATTCTGATTAGACAAAAACCAAAGGTATAATGCAAAACAAAATTTACAGATGTTTATTCACAAAAGTTCAATACAATACCATGCTGCAGATTAAAGCAAGTCTACATGGAATATTCCTAATTCACATGGAAACGCACAGTTAGTAAACATAAAAGAGGCATTTATTCATGCAATAATCTATTGTTTAAAAAAATTAACCACTGTTTTTTAAAGATGATTGGCCCAAACAATAGTACCTATGTATAATATCATGCCAGAAGAATGGAATTCTTACTGATATTTTCCTAAATTCTAAGTATTTTGGTTGACCTATAAGGTTATTTAAAAAATAGGAATGTGAAGCTTTTTATAAAAAACAGGGCAAGGACTCCTCAGCTCACTACAGGCTCCATTGGCACACTGATATTACCTGAATGATCTCTATAGGCATCACAATACACGACTCCTGAAGTATACTATATCCTTGGAAATAGCATATTTTTCAGATTGAGTAATCTTTAAGAGGAGGCAAGAGCCTGGGAATTCCATGGTCAGTCTTTAAGAGTTATACTTCAGAGCTTCAAATGCAGCCTTCTAACCTGGGATGAGTTCTGCCAACCACCCAATAGTCAATCATACAGAAAAAGAGCAAGCAAAGACTAAATAACAGGTTTCCAACAGGAAGGGACTAAGCAATCATTCATTCAACAAATATTTACTGAGTACCTCCTATGTGTTAAGCACTATTCCAAGTGCTAAGAATACAACCTACAATAAAATATTAAAATATTTCTGCCCTCACGGTGATTATATGTATCTCTATATGGTTACCATACCACTTCTACTAGGCCCAGAATTCTCCTAATCATGGAATATGCAGCAAAAGTAAGCTTGTGGTCAGGTTTGTTTTACAAAATTAATTTATGTAAGTTTCAAGATTGTTGTATACAGTTATTAGTTCTTACCTGGTCCTGTGTTGATAATAACGTAAACAGAGTTTCCAATGCGGCTCTTCGAACTGATGATATAGTGTGATGCAAAAAAGGCCAGACACGTGGAACTAAAACTGTGAGTGACTGTTGAATACTAATAAAGGAGACACAAATCAATCTTACTTATTCTCAGTTGAAACTCCGTAGATACAGTATCTAAATATCATTCTCATGTGGACCTAGTGATGCTGACAAAAAGTGACTTTTTGATGAATAAATTCTAAAAAGATAATACAATTTTCATATGAACATTCCCTTAACACTGTCATTCAAAACTGTTATTATAGCACCAGAAGAGCCAGAGCAAATGCAGTAATGAAGGGTAGAAATACTAACACTGGGTTCTTCTATGGCACTAATCCTATGTATTACCCTTATCAAGTTATAATTTTCCAATATAACTGCTCTTATAATTATTCTTACTCAGGAAAATAGGACACGTATCTTATAATAGCTAGCAGTAAGCCTACACAATCAGAATTGTTAATCCTTATTCCTTCCCCATGGCTAAACCCAAAGGTTTCCCTCTTTGGGGTCATCTATGCAACGTATCAAATGAGCAAGAGGTGGTATGGTAGTAGCTTTGAAATTTATTGCCCTGATTTAGCATTACTAAGTAAGGAAAACTCAAATTTCTTCCGTCTCACAGATTAGATTTTAAATGGGGAAGCAAGCAAAGCGAGGTCTAGGCTAACTTGAACCACAGGATTCCTGTCACAGTCATGAACTATTTGTAAGTTACCTGGAATTAGGAAGTGATTGATAAGCAGCATTTGAAATATATGCCTCTGTAGAAAAAGGCATGAACAAAAAAGAATATACCAGTGTAACTATTTGTTTGCCTTTTGTGGTTCCTCTCAGGAGGCCTATCGTTTAACACTATTTTAATTACTTGCAGGTTTGTATGAACATTACTTCTTACACTTACTTACACATTTAGTAAGTTAACTTATAAAATTCTAATTTAAATACATGCATACACAGACATAAAAAAGACTCAAAATACATAAAAGCACTATAACAAGGTCTTGTTAATAGCATAATTGTTCATGCTTCAAATGACATGCTGCATTTCTTCTTACATAAGCTGGAAAGTATCTGTCAAATATCACAAAATATGAAGCAAATTTTCTAATAAGGCAATTTTGAAACAAAAAAGATGGAAATCTACATTATTTCACATTAACAAAATTTTCACTATATTCTTTCATTTTCTTATATTATCTAGTTTTTCCTGACACCATCTACTAAAGCCCATAGGCCAGATCCATTCCACCCATTTTTTTTAAAATAAAAGTTTTATTGAAACACAGGCACATTCATTATTTTACATATATTGTCTGTAGCTGTTTTCGTACTACAGTGACAGAGTTAGTTTTGATAGACTGTCTGGCTCACGAAGCAAAAATATTCACTATTTGAGCCTTTACAGAAAAAGTTTACTAACCCACGTTTTACAGTAATTAAAAACTCCTGCATTTTGCAGCTTACAGAGGGCTTTCACATAGATTAACTCATTCAAATTGTACAGCTTTCATTAGTCATAAAAATATCCAAAAATTAGGAAACCCAATATATGATGGGTTTATAAGCTCCTGCCCAAAATGTGCTGGTGGCTAGAAGAAGAAAAGGCCTCTTGAAAATAGTAGTCTTTGCATTACCACTTCATTTTTGCTTTCATGGGCACTTATTTTGCTATGCCTACTTGTGGGCTGTCTACTAACATAAATTTAGCATTAAAGTACTACCAGTAGTAGGTCAGTATTATTTAAAACAATCTCTACATGTTTTTCACACATCTATGGTTTTCACTGGAAATAGTCACTCACAGAGCCAGAAATCATCTATAATCATAATCATATGAATACTCACTGAATGTCCTCACTAAAGACATTAATTTTCTCATCTGTGAATTTTTGAAAATTGCATAATAATTTTTTCCTCTCTATCTTTAAGGATACTACTCTGTATCTCTGATATAATAATATTCAGGAGCCTGTCTAAAAGATAGGGAATACATTAATTAGCTGAGCTTCACTTCAAATATCAGGATAGGAAAATCAATGACACTTTAAATTTTTGGTGTATGTTTCTGGCTTTATCTCATCTCTGATTTTGAGCATTGTATTACATTATTATGTGTTCTCTTCCTCGTAAGTAACTGGTAAAATCAAGAACAAGAGTTGAAGAAATGTACATTATAAAGTTTACAGAGGGGAAGTTTTAGAAAATACAAAGCTGAGGTTCAATGATAATCTCATTAACTAAATGTCATTAAATAAGGCTAAATTCTATATTCTGTGGCTAGAGCTGGAAATAATATGCAATAATTATATTTCTAAAGTAAACTATTAAAGGATAAACAGGATAATGAATTATATAACTGAAGTAACCAAAGGGTAAGGAAAATGATGTTTATAAGCTCCTTTCCCAAATGTGCTAGTGGCTAGAAGAAGAAAAGTCCTCCTGAAAATAGTACTCTTTGGCAATCTCAACTTACAGTACTATTCTTAAAGGTGCTAAAATATTTTGTTTAGGCTTAATTATCTGGAAAGGTATGTAAAGGCTTTTTACTTTATTCCACTAATTAGAAATACTTACCTACATTGTTGGACCTGAGGATAAGTTAACAAAGATGAAAGAAGAGTCATAATACTATTTGTTGAAGCTGTTAGATCATCTAGTTCCAGAAGAGCATCCCATAATGTATTTATAATGAAGGGTACCTATAAGATTGGTTTTCAAGAAAACAATTACCAATTTTACACAAAATATTCATAAGCCCTGCCTAATTGTATCCCAGGGGTTACTACTGATTCAACATCACATATAATTCCAATGACCTTGGACAGTGCCAGTTTTGATCAAAGTTAAGGAGGAGACATTATTTGCCTCTAACAATTCTCTAACCCCCCCCTCGCTTTTTTTTAGACAGAATCTCACTTTGTTGCCTTGGCTAGAGTGAGTGCCGTGGCGTCAGCCTAGCTCACAGCAACCTCAGACTCCTGGGCTCAAGCATCTAACCCTTTTTTTAGTGCTATTCAATTCTACTTTGGCACTTCCCTTCCTAATCAGGCTCATATGGACAGGAGAATTCATCAAATAAAACAACCAATACTCTATTTACGTAAAAAATTAAACCGTGAAAACAACACTGGAGACACAGACATGCCTCTTTATGCAAAGCAATTTTAGTTCATTTAAAATGGTACTAATCATCATAAAAAGACAAATTTAGTTTCTGAGCTCTAAAAATACTGCTTGCTATACTTTCAACTTTATGTTCTGGTTTTGATAATAAAATGGAAAGTTAGTTAGATCTTAAAAGAGTCATTTAAAAAAAAAAAAAGAGAGACCAGATTAAAAAACCAAAAGCCAAAAACCAAAATCAAAACAGACAAGAATCCCATATATCTAAAAACCAAGAGTAAAATAAAGAAGAAATGGCTTTCTTCTCAAGAAGTTCCCTATATATTATGTATATGAAGGGAAAGTAGATAAACACAATTCACTTTTCCTAAGGATAATATATAATCAAGATTGCATGCATCAGAGGGCTGTCTGTTGAAAGAAAATTGAGGATGAAAGAGGAAAAAAAAAAAAAAGCACTCAATGTATTTCCTAATACTCCATTATCCAAAACATAACCAAGCTCTATATAGGAAGAAAATATAAAAATATTTAATTTACCTTTTGTGTCTGAAGATATACAAGGCTTTCTACTACAGGCACTAATGATGCTGCAGCAACAGCTCTGACATCATCATCAAGGTCTTGGAGTCCCTCAATTATTCTAGTTAAAACTTTAGGCAATAAAGTATTAATTACATCCTGTAAAACAGTACATGAAAATATATTAATTTTCTATAGTATAATTATTGTGCTTAAACATTTTTAAATTAAATCTGCCATACAACAGCATAAATTCCAATATTTACAGTCACACATGTTCAATGATGGGGATATGTTCTGAGAAATGCGTTTTAGGTGATTGCGTCATTGTACTTACACAAACCTAGATTATATAGGAATACCAATATAGCAATGATTTAGCAATAAGCTATTGCTCCTAGGCTATAAACCTGTACTGCATGTTACTTTACTGAATATTGTAGGCAATTGTAACACATGGTAAGTATCTCAACATATCTAAACACAGAAAAGGTGCAGTAAAAATACTGTATTATAATCTCATAGTACCATTTATGTGGTTCATCGTTGACCAAAACATCATTATGACTGTATTTATTAAAAAAGAATCACATCGGCCTCCTGTGGTGGCTCACGCCTATAACCTAGCACTCTGGGAGGCCAAGGCAAGAGGATCACTTGAGGTCAGAAGTTTGAGACCAGCCTGAGCAAGAGAGACACCCCTCTCTACTAAAAATATAAAAATTAGCTGGGCGTCATGGCACATGCCTGTAGTCCCAGCTACTCAGAAGGCTGAAGCAGGAGGATCGCTTGAACCCAGGAGTTTGAGGTTGCAGTGAGCTACAATGACACTACTGCACTCTACCCAGGGCAACACAGCAAGACTCTGCCTTCAACAAAAAAACAAAACAAAGCAAAAAAGAAGAATCACAGAAATAGAAAAAAAACAAAGCATCAGTAGAAGCCTATGTAACTAATCCCATTTAAAAAAGACTACAATGGCATTAAGCACTACATTATTCGATGTGACTTAAAACATTAGAACATGTTTTCTAGGTGAGACTGAATTCTCTGCTTAAACACACACACACATACAAACCCCTATGCCAGAACCTCAGCTTCCATTTCTCATTCAACATCACTGAAAACCAAAGGCGGTATGAGACAGGAGTGAAAGAAAAGCCATACAGTCTGGCTTCTCATTATTCTAATTTAAGCTCTTATCATTTCTCCCCAACAGAGTCATCTCCCCACAGGCTACTCCTAGGAATCTCACTGTGAAGTGGTCTTGCTAGGAAATAGTGATAACATTACAAAAATCAGTATGGTATTATTCCATTTGCATGTAATTCTGCTGTTCCCTATAGAGGCTAGAGAGCAGCGCACAGAAAAAAGGTTTTGTTCATTGGAGGGAGTGGGTGATTGCCACAGGAAGAAGAGACTAAAAAGGGCCAGGAAAAGCAAAGGAGGAAGCAGAGGGAGAAAAGAGGTAGAGAGAGTGTTTGGGTGTATGAGCAGAATCAGAAGGAATGGTTTGCTGCTGGCAGTTTAAAAAAAAAAAAAAAGACAACCACAGTGACACCTTAGAAAACTTCAAAAGGCCTGTAAGCTTGCCTTTACGGACAGAAAGGGAGGTTCTAGTCTGTTATGTAGGAGGATTACTTGAACTCAGGAGTTTGAGGTTGCAGTGAGCTACGACAGAAAGAAAGTGAGCAAGGAAAGAGACAAAAAGCATTTAGAGACAAAGCATTAAGTAGTCATAATCGATAGTGAAATAAGGCCCTCACAATGCCGGTCCAGGGTCCAGTCTGGAAAGCATTCAGGGAAATTAAACTGTAAGAAAAGCTTTGGGGCTAGACACAGTGGCTCATGCCTTTAATCCTGGCATTCTGAGAGGCAGAGGTAGGAGGATTGCTTGAGCTCAAGAGTTTGAGACCAACCTGAGCAAGAGTGAGACCCTGTCTCTATTAAACATAGAAAAATTAGCCAGAAGTCATGTCATGTGCCTATAGTCCCAGCTACTCGGGAGGCTGAAGCAGGAGGATCGCTTCAGCCCAGGAGTTTGAGGTTACAGTGAGCTATGATGATACCACTGCACTCCATCCAGGGCAACAGAGCAAGACTCTGTGGAAAGGAAAGGAAAGGAAAAGGAAAGGAAAAGGAAAGGAAAAGGAAAGGAAAAGGAAAGGAAAAGGAAAGGGGAAAAAGGAAAGGAAAGGAAAAGGGGAAAAGGAAAGGAAAGTTTGAGTTTTGGTCTCTCTCTAGCTCCTCATTCATAATCTCCCCTTCCACACCTCTGCTTTCCCCTCAACACTCATACTCTGCTGGCATCATTATGCTCAGGGTCAAGGCAAATGTTAATGGAAGTCCCTAATTCCATCACCAGATCTATGGTGAAGAAATAGGGAGAAAGGGAAAGGAGATGTTTCACTGGCATCTCACTGGAATTCTGAATCAATTTTTCCACAAGTGTTATGTGTATACATAGATTATATAGCACTTTTAGTTTAATAAAAGACTTCAGATGTATTATATTAATGAATGAAATAGGCTTTTGTGGGCCAATATAGGAACCAAATTCCTAGCCAGAACAGAAAAAACAACATATCAGAGTTTTCAATAACCTACTAAGAGAACATCAATGCTCCTAAATAGGAGACTATGTGCATATGCAGGTATTTTTGTCCTAGATGAAGTATGACATTACAATAAACCCTGGACTGACATGCCATCTAGTTTCTAGTTCTGGTACTAACCCTAACTAGTTCTGTGACCTTGAGCAAGGCATCTAACTTTTTGGAACATATTTCCCTATGTGAAAATGGTAAGACTATCTGCACTTTCTTTTTATAAGCCTTGTTATAAAGGATAAAAGAAAACATTGACAGTTAATGCACAAAGTACATGACCATATAAGTTGCTGCTTTTACACTTACTTTAAATTTCCTAAGGTAGATTTCATGTCTATTCTGCTGTATGTACGCTGTATAACTTAGCACTGTGCCTTAAAGCGCTCAGTGCATGTATTCAATATTTAAATGAGTTAAAACAAAACAGGAAAAGCACTGAATTAACTGCAGCAATGGATTTAAAGAGGAAAAACAATACTTGACCCTAAAGAGCAAACAGTGTAACCACCTTTTGATTTATATTTAAATTTTTATCAGTGCCACCTATTTTATGACACTGTATCAAGAAGACAAATCTTGAAGGACTGGCTTCTCTGTAACACTAAGGATTCTAGGGCCATTTTGAATGATCAATGAAAATAAAAGTGAAAAAAACCCTCCCACGTATCCTTCAAAAACTGAAGTATTTACCTGACGGACTGCCAAAGCATATTTTATTCCCAGCAGACCACCATGTCTAACTTCCCACTGTTCTTGTGTGAGTAATTTTAGCAGCACATCCACAGTCTTATGCACTCCTGTTTCATTCATGTGTTTTAAAACCACACCTAATGTTTGAGCACAAGTTTCACGAACTGGTGCCACAACCTACAGAGGAAAAAAGAAGAAAACTCATATTTGCAAAAACTTATTTTGTAGAATTTGAAATATGATTGGGCAAAGCCTCCCTGAGGTGATACTTACTTCATCAGAAACAAAGTCTCCAAATCTGTCTAAGGCAAAAACACAAAGGAGTCTAATAACCAAGTCTTCCAACCACTCTTGATGCTGCTGAATCATCTGTTAAAACACAATACTTTTAAAAAATAGACAAAGATCATACTTTTTACAGGTGACTAGGGGAAAACCTTAGGTTCAAAATCAAAGATAAAATACTGCCCATATCCCCTTTGATTATTAATTCAATTCATATATACTATTATCAAAATTCTTAAAATTTGTGGATTCTATTATGTCACTTATACTCCGAAAGAAATTAAGAAACAGTGACTCAGGAGGCTGAGGTGGGGTGATTGCCTGAGGTCAGGTGTTCAAGGCCAGCCTGGGCAACATAGACTTTGTCTCAAAAAAAGCGGGGGAGGAAGAAGGGAGAAAGAGAAGGGAGGAAGGGAAAAAAGGGAAGGGGAAAGGAAGGAAAAATTAGCTGAGCATGGTGGCACGCGCCTATAGTCCCAGCTATGGTAGGCTGAAGTAGGAGGATCATTTGAGCCCAGGAGTTGGAAGCTGCAGTGAGGAATGACCAGGCCACTGCATTCCAGCTATCAAGTGCACCTGTCACATATCTACTATCTATCCTAGTACCAGTGTCTCCATGTTACACCAATTATGTTGCTTACTGACCTCTCAACTAGCCTTATTCATTTTACTCTACTTTCCAATCCATTATATCGTGCAAATACTCTTGCTTCTTAATTTTTCTCTCAATTTTTCTGAACATGAATATTTCTGTCCAGTGAATTCACTTTTCCTTTGTCTATTAACAGACTTCTTTCTATCATTCTTACTTTTTCCCACATATTCACCTTTCCATATTTCTTCCTTTTCTTTTCTTTTTTTTTTTTTTTTTTTTATACCATATCTCACTTTGTCACCCAGGCTGGAGCACAGTGACAAGTTCAAAGTTCACTGCAGCTTCCAATTCCTTGGTCAGGTGATCCTCCCACCTCAACCTCCCAAGTAGCTACGACTACAAGCATGTGCCACTACACCTGGCTATTTTTTTACTTTTTTGTAGAGAGATAGAGTCCCGCTATGTTGCCCAGGCTGGTCTTGAACACTTGTCCTCAAGTGATCCTCCTGCTTCGGCCTCCCAAAGTGCTGGGATTACAGGTGTAAGCCACTGCACCTGGCCACACACTTACCTCTTCTAAAGTGCTATCTCCCATTTTACCACCACTTTTCCCATGAGCTTTAAGAATTTCCCTAAGTCCAGTGCCTGCACCATGTCGCACCTACAAAGAACCAAGAAACAAATGTCAGAAGTTAAATGTTTAAGAAACCAAGTTTAATTTTTCTTCAGTATGAAAAAAGGACACTGAATTTTTAAGAAAATAAAATAAACTAAGTGGAATTAATACTTTACAAGAATGTGATTTTCTTCAGCTATCCAAGAAGAATTACATATATTAATTTTACAACTTTTTTTGATATACAAAATTTTTTTTTAAATCAAACAAGAAAATAGCTATTTTAAAATCTTTTTGTGATATAAATCCACATGGCTGCCACTCCCCTTCCCTCTAGGTACATTCAGCACTATCCATAGCAAGGGAGAAAAAAAGTATCATCTACTGTTCTTTATAGCCCCAACAACAACATTTTAGAAATATATGCATCAAAACTAAGTTCCAGCCCAGCACAGTGGCACACGCCTTCAGTCCCAGTGACTAAGGAGGCTAAGGATTGCTTGAGCGTAAGAGTTCAAGTATGCAGTGTACTATGATTGTGCCTATGAATAGCCGTTGCACACCAACTAGGGTGACAAAGCAAGACCCTGTATCTCTTTAAAAGAAAAAACAGGCCAGGTATGGTGGCTCACGCCTGTAATCCTGGCACTTTGGGAGGCCAAAGTGGGAGGATTGCTTAAAGTCAGGAGTTCAAGATCAGCCCAGGCAATAGTGAGACCCCCATCTTTACAAAACATTAAAAAAATTAGCCAGACATGGTGGCACATGTCTGTAGTCCAGCTACTTGGGAGGCTGAGGCAGGAGGATCACTAGAGCCAGGCGTTTGAGGCTGCAGTGAGCAATGATGATGCCACCGCATTCTAGCCCAGGCAGAGCGAGACCTGTCTCAAAAACAGAAAAAAAAGAAAAAACAAAAAACTAAGTTCCAAAGCTACCAGTGGTTAAGTGCTAAGTGCCAAAAGAAGGCAATTCAAATAAAATGTCTCATGACTAATGCTTCTCTGTAGCTGTGGAATAAATCACCTTTCTTAGAGAAGGTAAGTATATTTTCTACAGTGTCTTCAGGAAGCGAAAAAATAAGCTGTTGACACTATACCCAGTTATTCAAGACTCAATTTGAGTTAAGACTTCAACAACTTCAAAGACAAGTACACCAAGGAACAGAAAGGCTGCTAAAAGGCATTTGGAAGCAGTATTTTTTAAATTACCCAAAGGAGAACTGAAGGGGGACAGAATAGTTTGAATCTACCAGCTCTCAACTTCAACCAGAGGAGCTTCATTCTTTCATCTTTTCTGTATTTTGGAACCTGTTCAAGATCTTCTCTAAAGATTTCTGAGTCTAAAAAGCTTGCTTGGAAACTATTGTTCTTGATCAACCAAAATTATTCACTTCCAAAGGAAAGGAAGCAATTTTTACTGACTGTGAGAAAGATATGTAAGCCTTTAGGTTATAGTAGAAACAATGAACAGAAATAAAACAATTCACTACAGAATATGATTAGAAGGGTATGAATGGTGAAAACTGGTCTGAAGTTTTCTACTTAGGTCAAATGACATGATGTGCTCTGAGTCCTGAGAGAAACACAGGAAGAATAGGGACCTTGACAAAAGTATACAGTTCTTAACATTGTTCCCTTCATTAGCACAGAAAATAGAGCTGAGAGAAACTGTAATGAAGAAATCTTACCTCCCAGGAGGGATTAAAAAGGTCATTGCAAAGTTCTTCACAAAAGCTTTCCAAAGGCCATTCATTTGTCTAATAAGAAAAACAGAATCGCTACTAGTTCAAAAGGTCTATTTTACGCTAACAATTTAAGTAATTCAATAAAGTATGCTTATTTATGAGTCCAGTAATAATAATTAGTATTTTAAAAATTTAAATAATTAAGATTTTTTTTACTAATGAAGTAAAGATATAATTTTTATTAATAAAATTTCTCTCAAGTGACAGCTTATTCAATACTGTGTACTGACTCACTAGCTTGAAAACAAACAATTTTAACGGACACTTGGGGCATTTCAATGGTACCTCTTCAATTAAGGAAGGATTGTCTGGAATATTGTCAATCAAGACTTTGGAATCATTTGCAGATTGATTGATAACAACATTTGCTATTTTCCGTCTCTTTTCTTCTGGCTCCCCATCAGTGCTATCATTGCTAAAAAATAAAAGTCACCATTTAAAAAATGAATAAAGGATAATGTGAACCACCATGACTAAAGTGAATAAAAGATAATGTAACTCCATCATTTGAACAAATGTTTTACCATATTCTGCTTATATGGTTTATTTAAAATTCCATGTATCAAGTAAGATTAACTACTGAAAATTTTTTGAACAAAATACATCCTAACTATGCTACAGGTTAGTGAATTCTTCCTTTTAAATTGGATCTCAAATTTAACAGATAATTTTTCCTTCCTCTTACTAATCAGCTCTTCTCCTTTTTAACTTTAAATTCTCTTGGTCCAATAATCTATTTTTAGGCTTTTGTACACTAGAGAAAACTAATATAGTGAGTAATAAAGTAAAACTACCTTTATTCAATATTTAAAAAATGGAAAAATTAGCACATTTTAAAGCATATACAACATTATTTTCCATAAATATTTTCCCTCCTCTCCACCTTAACAATGTGATTTATTTGGCCATTTTTTTCTATAAGGTGGTAAAAGAAATCTGAGCCTCCCTAACTTTATCCCCTATTTACTCTTCCCTTCATCCTCTCTAATATAGCCACCCTGGCTGGTCACCTTATGTCCATGAACTTGTTTGGCATCTTTCCGCTTCTGGATATTTGCCCTGGTAATTCACTCTGTTTGGAATATTCCTAGAACTAGTACTCTCATTTTTTTTAAGATCTTTGAAAGTCATCTCTGTGATGCCCTCCCAGATCATCCTATTTAAAATTTCAAACTCTATACCGAGAAAACATTTCACGTGTCCCTTCCAAGTTGTATCTTCTTTCCCCTCTTAACCATTACCATTACCATGATCTATATTTTATACATAAACACACACAACATATTCCTTATTTATCTTATTTCCCATCTTTCTTTCTTTCTAGAATGTAAGCCTCAAAGGCAGAAATTCTTAACTTTTTTTTTTTTTAATTCATTTTTTTTTTTTTTTTGAGAGAGAGTCTCACTCTGTTGCCCGGGCTAGAGTGCCGTGGCATCAGCCTAGCTCACAGCAACCTCCAACTCCTGGGCTCGAGCGATCCGCCTACCTCAGCCTCCCGAGTATCTGGGACTGCAAGCATGCGCCACCAGGCCCGGCTAATTTTTTTAAATATATATATATGTATTTTTAAGTGTCCAGCTAATTTCTTTCTATTTTTTTAGTGGAGACAGGGTCTCGCTCTTGCTCAGGCTGGTCTTAAACTCCTGAGCTCAAACAATCCTCCCGCCTCGGCCTCCCAGAGTGCTAGGATTATAGGCGTGAGCCACCATGCCTGGCCTATTTTATTCACTGTTCTATCCTCAGGGCCTCGAAGAGTACCTGGCACATAGAAGATATTTAATAAATATTTGTAGAATGAATGATTCATGAACTCTGAAAAACAAGGTTTAATATTTCCAACATTCCAATCTTTGGGTGAAAGTGCTTGTATGAATAAAAACCAGTAGAAACATTTATTAGGTTACTATATGACCCTATAGAGCTATTAACTTAAAAAAAAAAAACCCTATAGTTATCAAGCTCAATAAAGGCTTTACACTTTGAAACTTAACCCCAAGTTCAAATTTCCACCAAGCAGATGTTTATTATTTATCCCCAAACACTAAACACTTTTTAGCTTTCTAAAAGCCTTCTAAAAGATCTGTTATCTATAACAAAACTGCTATTTTCATAGGCTTTTTTTATTTATCTAAAAAATATTCATTTATTTTTATTATTCACTTATTATTCACTATTATTCATCACTTTCTCAAATACTTCTTGAACACCACTAAAGATTCTGATTTAACAGATTTGAGTGGGTGGGGCCCAAGAATCTGCACTTTCAGTTTTGAACTTTTGAGAAATGCTGCTCTAAGCTATGCATGGGTATCACTTTTATTAACTCATTAACAAAATGAAGATAGTGACTTTACCCACAGTTCTTTCCTACAACAGGATTAAGTAAGCAAGCCTAGATTATTACCTGCTATTTAGCATAGCCCCAGCTGGGGGAACACGTAATGGAATACTGCCACAATTCTCACTTTACTGATGTGGTGTTTCTTAAGTTGTGGTCCTTAGACCACCTCTCTAACTTTATTTTCTACCATTCTTCTGTCCACTCATCCCAGCTATACTGCCCTTCCTTCTGTTTCTTAAATATCCCATAATTAAGGTATTTACACTTATTCCCTCTGCCTAGAATATTCTCCCACTTTTGGACCTTCGGCCCTCATTCACAGCCAATAATCAGTAAGAAAAAAAATCTGCACATGTGGATTTTTCTGGGGAAGTGGTCTTAGTCCCTAGTAACAATAAATATTCTCTAACAACTGAGTAAGACAATCCAAACAGTACTCGCCAGCAAACCATAATGTCAGCAAAATGTTTTTATAAATCAAGCAGACACAGATTTAAACTACACAGCATTATTGTTTTAAGTGAATAAGCAGAAAAAGATTATTACCTCTTCTCATTAGTTTCCACTGCATCCCTGGATCTCTGTTTTGCAAATAATTTGGCCATTCTTTTAGCTTTGTTCTTTTGTCTATTGCTCATTCCTGCTCGAAATTCTGAGTCAATCAATTCAGCTGCCTGAAGAGTCTAAAAGAATAAAAGAAAGCTGAGTTTGAAGTTTTAAAATTAAAAGTAATATCCTAAAGTCTTAACCTCAGAAGTCTATAAATTTCAGTATATACAGATTGCTCACATCTTTTTTGACACACGCATACTATCCTGCTGTATGGCTATATCATAATTTCATTCTTTTTCTCCTCCTTTCCTATCCTTTCAATTCTCAACAGATATGCATATGCTTCACTTTTTTTAATACCACATATGTGGCACAAATGTATGATCCTAACCCACAGAGAAGGCTTTGAAAAGGTGAGACTTCAAATAACCACAATACCAGGTAAAAGTTGTAAGAGTAAATGTCAATAAAAGAAACTGGCAATCATTATCTGCTGAAAAAGATAAAAATAATTATAGGCAAAAGTGGTTGGTCCAGCATCCTACAGTCAACTTAGCCCACAAGCTTCTTTCCTCTTAACCACTCACTGCCTATTCGTTTTGTCTTCTTTTCCATTCAAAGGAGACACTATAAAGACTATGGATGTTCTGTTGCAGTCTTAGTCTAGGAACCACTGGCAGTGCAGCTCTAAGGAGTCTATGGCAACAACTAAACTTGAGCAACTTCCCCCAAGGGCTATGATTTATAAGGCCAACCAAACCTGGATCTTGCAAACTCCAAAGTGGTGTTGGAGTGTCCAACCATTCTGCGGTCTATAATCCACTTTCTCTAATATACTTGCCCATTCATTTTCTTACACCATGTTCAATTACCCATACTGCAATCACATTACTGCATTTTTATTCTCCTTTTATTTTATTCTATTTTCTTCTTTATTTTTTATTTATATCTTATACTTCCTATTCTACCCCATTTCCTTCTGTTCCTTCCTAATTGTCATTATATTTCTGCCTTTTTATACTCTTTTTCCCTCCGTATCGGCCACTGTTTTTCTTGTCTGCAAAAGTTATTCACCATCACATACACCCCGACCCTAAAAAATATACTTTATAGGCCGGGTGCGGTGGCTCACGCCTGTAATCCTAGCACTCTGGGAGGCCGAGGCGGGAAGACCGCTCGAGGTCAGGAGTTCGAGACCAGCCTGAACAAGAGCGAGACCCCATCTCTACTAAAAATAGAAAGAAATTATCTGGACAACTAAAAATATATGTAGAAAAAAGTAGCTGGGCATGGTGGCGCATGGTTGTAGTTTCAGCTACTTGGGAGGCTGATGCAGAAGGATTGCTTGAGTCCAGGAGTTTGAGGTTGCTGTAAGCTAGGCTGACGTCACGGCATTCACTCTAGCCCGGGCAACAGAGTGAGACTTTGTCTCAAAAAAAAAAAAAAAAAAATCTCTCTCTCTCTATATATATATACACACTTTACAAATTCCAATGGTTTAGAGTACAACTAATATGAAAGCAAATGGAACCATTCTCTACTGAAGCAAAGGGAAAAGTCATGGGAAGGACAAGATAAGGGATCCATGACTGCAAAGCAGGCATTCTTAATGGGGTCTATGGGCCCTTAAAAGGATACTGAGGGGACAGGGAGAAGAGTATGAATCCCTTGAAATGTAATATTTCACTTACATGTGCATTTTTCTGAGGAGAGAGCTACAGCTTTTACTAGAGCTTCAAAAGAGTCTGTGGTATAAAAAAAAGTTAAGAAGCACAAGCACATCTGTTGGGAATTGGAAGAATAGGGAAAAAGGAAGAAAAGAGAGTGAAATTATGGTACAGCCACAAGACAAAATAGCATGAAGCTGTCAAAAAAGAATGTAGTCAATCTGTGAATACTGATATATTAATGTTAAGTTTAATATTAAGTATAAAGTGGGAAAAGGTGAACATGGCTTAAAAAGACGTGTGTGTGTGTGTGTGTGTGTGTGTAGAGAAAGAGAGAGAAAATTTCAGGAAGGATGTACGCATAACTTAAAAAGGGTTGCCTGTGGGGCGTGGGAACATGTATGTCTATGAATTACTGACAAAAAATTTCTTTTTATAATGTAAATGCTGTGAATAAAAAGAAACTTTTTACTTCATATTATATATACTTTTTTGTTGTATCAAAGTCTTGTCATATTTTTCAATTTAAAAAAAATGAATCATAGCTCTAAAGACTTCTATCATCATATCTAACTATGATAGCTCTTACTGTCTCTTATTCTCCCCACAAATTACTTTTTTTTCCTATACCAAAGAACAAACCACAAAAAAGAACAATTAGAGCATACAGAATTTTTCGATACCAGTAGCTCCTAAAAGGTCCACTACATGGCTGGGTGTGGTGGCTCATGCCTGTAGTCCCAGCACCTTGGGAGGCTGAGGTGAGAGGACCATGAGGCCAGGAGTTCGTGAGACCAGCCTGGGCAACATAGTGAGATGTTGTCTCTATGAAAAATAAAAAAAAAAAAAAAAATCAGGCCGGGCGTGGTGGCTCACGCCTGTAATCCTAGCTCTCTGGGAGGCCAATGCGGGCAGATTGTTTGAGCTCAGGAGTTCGAAACCAGCCTGAGCAAGAGCGAGATCCCGTCTCTACTAAAAATAGAAAGAAATTAA